>JAODAL010076861.1:0-13476 GCA_025379985.1 Phyllomedusa bahiana | reverse complement strand
ACCCATTTACTTTTGAAAATACAAGGGACTTCTATCCAGAGATTTTCGAATGAGCATACACAAAAAATTTTTATTGAAAGGTGGTGTATTATTTATGATCTTTTAATGTAGTGAGCCGCTTTACGTCTCTTTATTAGATTTTTATGCACAGGAAATTTGTCAAATGTTTTTTATTTCGATGGTCATTTTAATAAATAGAAAAATGGTTTTGAAAACATTGTCGTACAAAAAAAAATACGAAAAATCCAAAAATCGCGTACAACATTCTTTCATATATAATTATAAATTTGTATATAAAAGCCGTCGGTCAGTTATGCTTCAGAAAATGTACCCCATTTCATGTCCCATATTTTTATTTTTGGAAAATTAGGGTAGACTTAAAGGCATTTTTGATGTATTGGGGCTTTTCATTGTCGTTTTGTGGACAAAGAGCCATTTTGAGCCCTTATACAATGCCTTATCTTTAGCTCATCGGGTGCATATAGTTTACTGTAGGAAGGCTTTTTGACTATAAGGTCGGGGTTTTGGAAGCAAAGACCTATTATAATTTTTCGTTTTGGGGAAAGTTGGGCATTAAAAGCAGTGCCCAAACAAATTTAAAATTGTAAATCAAACTCAAATTCCATTTTCCCACAGCAACATTTCTTCAGTCACGGGTTTTCAGGTGAATGTCGGGGGGGAACAGATGGGTTTAAAACGTTGGTGTCATGGAACTGTGGTGAGCTCTTGTGCTCGGTTGTTTGCAATTTTGGCTTTTTTTCCCAGTTCCCTTTCCGTTTGCGTCCGCCGTTAAGTGAAATAACTGATATAAGAATAGAAAAATAATCACAAATTAGTGCTTTTGCAAAGAATACTTTTAAAATACGAAAAAAATTTTTGTGACTTACAGTATTTTCCCCCCCTGAAGCATTTTTTTGTTTACACAAAAAAAATTTTAAAAGCCCATTGATTCCGGGGCGCTGTACATTCAAGGGGGTTACTACATAAGAATAAGTCAAAGAGTACAAATTATAATGATTAATGGGCAAATTTGGGCGACGAGGGGGGAGGACCCCCCGCAAGGGTTACAACTACAAGGAGGGGGAAAGAGACAGGAGGGGAGGGGGAGACATGTTTTAGGGGGAAATGTGACGCAAAAGGTTAGTGAGGTTATAGGCAAACCCGAAGAAATGGGTTTTCAGGTTGCTTTTTTGAAGGTGGGGAAAGTGGAGGGGAGTCTGATGTGTTGGGGAGTGATTCAATGTGGGGGAAGCACGGGAGAAGTCTTGGAGGGTGGTTGTTTTGGGGGCTGATAAAGGGGGAGCAGGGAAAGGGGCCCGGAGGGCGGAGATTGGTGAGGGGGGTTTTTTGGGGAACGGGTTCGCCGGGTCCGGCCACGGACCCGGGGGCACCCTGTCCCCCGCGGCAGGTCCCCCGGGGGGGACGGTGCCGCCGGGTTCACTGGCCCGTGGCTGCATCCCCGTTCCTCACCTGAGCCTCCCGTTCCTCCGCGTCCCCTTGGCCGGAGTGCGCGTGCGCGCCCCCCCTAGCGCGGCGCGCCTCGTTCATTAAATTTTAAAGGGGCAGTGCGCGGTAATTGGCTAATTGCCCGGGGCTGTCTCTATTTTTGTTTTGGCCCAAACGTCACTTCCCCGCGGATCTTTTTTTGCCCCGTGCCTTTTAAAAAAGGTTTCCCGGTTAGTCTATTGGGCCTTGCCGTGCCAAAACCTTGCTAGTTTCCGACTCCGAACCTCTGCCGCCTGCCCTGACCTTATCCCTGTCCCCGCCCACGAACCATTGCCCCCTTTTTGTTTAAAAAACCATAACCGGGCCTGCCACCCCACTCCCGATTCTTGGATTACGTTTTTGTAACCTCGCTGCACCCTCGGCTGCCGCCGCAGGCAAGTCACGTCAGGGGGGGACGCCCGGGGTACCCTTCAACCGCAGCAAGTCCCCCCCCTTTTGGGGCGGCGGGCTCGGGGGAAAAGGGGGCTTTTTTAAGGTCCGGGTTCCCTGGCGTGCCCCAAACACCATCGGCTTGCGGGGGCCCCCTGGGGATCCACTCCCAAAGGGTCCGCTACAGAAAAACAAATCCCCCTTTTGGATCCCGCAAAGGTGCCCCTCCCAAACTCAAAGATATTCCCACGGTTGTTCCCCAGCAAACGAAACAAATTTCCCAATCAGGTCAGGGTTGGGGCCAACTCTCTCCCATGATCTTCAGCTCCTGCATCCCCGGGCCCCCCGTCTGGGGCCTCCATCTACATCTCATTTCCCTTTGGCCCCCGGGGGCCCCAACTTGGGTCCCCTCCTCCAGTTTTTCCCCGGGGATCCCAAGCTCTCCCGGGGGTTTTCATTACGCAGGGGCTCTATGCACTTGGAGCTGTTTGGCGGCCCTTTTTTTCCCTTGGGGGAAGGTCTAAAGGGGCCCTTCGGGGTTTTGGTACCCTACTTTCCGGAAAAGGCCCTTGTTTGGGGCAACCCCCCTCTGGGACGGGAAAGACCCGGGTTATTTGCGGACCTACAGATCTTCTCCGGGGAATTTCCCCCACCGTTTTTGGGGAGGAGCCGGGGGGTTTGTTTCCCTTTGCTGAGTCTGCCTCTTGGGCCTTCTTTTAAAAGGGGAGCCCTTCTGTGGGTAAATTTTTGCGGTAAAATTTCCGTTTCCGGCTTCGGAGCTGCGGGGAAAGAGGCAGCCCTTGCCCAAACCTTCAAAAAGGGTTTTGCCCTGAGGGTAAAAGACGCTTTGGAAAGCAAGAGACCTCCCGTCCCCCCTTGAACGAAACTAATTTCTTTGGCCACTCGAATCGATATCGGTTTAAATAAAGGGGAAGGAGGAGGCTTCCCCAAGAAAGAGGGGTTTGCTTCATCCTCAGCTCTGGGGAAAGGGCTCCCCACCTGGGGCCCCGGGGGGAGAGGGCTTTTGGGGGCCTTTTCCCTCCCGCCCACGCTTGATGAAGCAGTGGAGGTGAAGACTGACGCGGGTTCTTCGTTCCGGAGTTCTCCCTTCCGGGGGACTCGGGGTCTGCCGGGAATTTTCCATGCCTCTCGGGAAACCCAAAACCGGGGGCCTGTAGTTCCCCTGGAAAAACCTTTGCTGTTTCCTGGTTAGGGGGGAGCTCCCCTTCCCCCCAGTTAAAACCGGGGCCAGTGACTCTCCGGGTAGGGGCTCTACATAAGGTGAAGATCAGGTTCCACGCCCTGTGTGTTTCCTCGGCGACCCCTTTTTGGGGGGGCCCTGCTGCAAGGGCACGCCCCTCCCGGGGGGTTTTTTAAACGGTAGGCCCTCTTTTGGGGGACCAGGGGTCCCAAAAACCTCTGCTTGGGAGGTTTCCCCAAGCCCGGGTTTCCAAACCCATTCCCCGCCCCCGTTTCCCGGGGCTTCGCCGGTTACCAGCCGAGTACCAAAATTTGGGGGACTTTTTCTCCGGGGAAGGGGGCCCGTTTCGCTGCCACCACATGGGCCTTTAAACGACTGCCCATTGACCTTTTTCCAGGAACCAGCCCCCCCCCGGGGAAGGGTCTAGCTTTCTTTACCGGAGCCCTCGGGCCCATGTGGGGCCTCCCATAAAAGGGAGAATTTTCAGAAAGGGTTTTTTCCTTAAGTCCTCACCCCCAGCGGACCCGGGTTTTTCTTGAAACAGAAGAAGGAGGTTTTCCCCTCCGTCCGTGTATTGACAAACGGGGACTCAACAAAAATTCCTCCGAAAAAAACCGAATCCCTCCCCCGCGGATCGCAAAATTTTTTGGCCCGCCTCGGGGGGGCCAAAAGGGGGTTTTCCCAAAATTTGGCCCTCGGGGTCCCTTTACAACCTCAAAAAATTTGGGGAGGGGACGAGGGGAAGACGGCGTTTTAAAAACCCAGATGGACTTTTTTGAATTCTCGTAAATCCCCTTTGGGCTCTGCAACGCTCCACAGTGTTTCAAAAATTTTTAACAATTTGGTCCCCGGGGATCTCCTGACACCTGTGTTGTAGTGTTTTTTGGATGAACCCTATTTTTCCCCCCCGATTTTTTCCCGACCACCAAACCCCAAAGTGCCCAGGTTCTGCGATTGCGCAGCAACCCTTCTGTACGCCAAGCGGGGGAAAAAGTTCTTCCATCAGACCACCCCCCTTCCTCGGGTATAAACGTCTCAGCCAAAAGGGCCCGAAGGGTGGACCCAGCTAAACTCTCCCGCGGTACTGCAATGGCCTCGTCCTGTCGGTCCTTTGGGCCCTCCAGCGCTTCCTGGGGTTCGGGAAATTTTAAAACCGCCCAAAATTTTTTCCCCAAATTTTCTCCACCTTGGTGGTCCTATCGTGGCCCTCCAAAAAAAAACGCGAACCCGGGATTTGGGGCTCCTTTTAAAGGGGTGAAAAAGGCGTTTGGGGGTTTGAAAATTTTCCCTTTCCACTGAAACCTTTTCTGGTCCGGCCCGATTTCCCCCGAAGCCGTTTTCCCTTTGGGGGGGATTTCTTTTTTTGTGGGGGGAGGGGCGTCCTCACACAGAAAAAGGCCCCAAAGGGGAAGATTTCAATTTTTGGGTTTTCTCTAAGACCTTTTGCGGGGGGCGGAAAAGGGAAATATGCCCCTTGGGGACCGGGGAAATTTGGGGCCCTCAAAGTTAGCCCTTTGGGGATTTTGGGGGCATCCTGCGGAGGGGGCTCGCCATCCTACGACATTTTTAGGGCCATAAGAATTTTCTGTAAAAAACAGACGGCCCAGGTTTGAAACCTCCAAACCCCTTTGGCTCTCTTTTTTTTCACGCTTGACTTTCGCATACATTTCCCCAACCCGCTGAGGAAAAAAATCAAGGCTGGGCGCCCTCTCCCGTGCCTGGGCGTGGCCGGGGAAGAACCCGTGTCACAAAAACATTTAAATTTCTCCCGAACGGTTTGGGGTTTACGCGGGTCCCCCCAGATCACCAGAGGGGTCCCTTGGCCCAAAACCCTTTGGTTTCCGCCCCCCTTTAGGAAAAAAGGTTTTTTGGAATTTTTGGGCCCAAAACCCCTTCCTTTTTGGCGGGGGAAATTTCCCGGAGCACGGGGAAGGGCCTACCTTTGATCTCCCGGAAATATGGTGGCCGACCCTTCACCCGGGTTCAAGGAATTCACGCCCCGCCTGTTCACATGTTTCGGGAAAAAAGGTCCCACCCCCAAAAAGGCCCGGCCCGGGCTTCCTATCCTCTGGCCCGTCTGGATTCCCCGGACGCAAAATAGCCATGGATTTCAAACACTGATCTTCCCGGCCTTCCAAAAGGTAAAATTTGGGCAAACTTTTTGGGTTTGGGGTTTTCCCACCGGTTCTTAAAGATGGGGGCCCCTTTTGTACCTCTCCCGGGCCCGCCGGGCTGCTCCCCAATTTTGCCAAAAACAGTTCTTTCCCACTGTTTTCCCCTACTTTGGGTTTACCTTCACACATTGTCCTTCCGAAAGCGGTCCCCAAATTTTTTTTTCCCGTTTGGGGTGCACTATGCTCCCTTTTGCAAATAACTTTGGGCTTTTTTGTCAGCAAACCCCCCCAATCCCAAAGGCCCGGTGGAAGGGGGGTAAACCAGGGTTCTGGGGGGGCCCCAGGGCAATTTGTATCTGGACGCAGGACAACTGGGGAGCTTTCTCCGTGGGGCCCAATTCCCGTACAAAACCCTCGCGTTTCGGGGGGGCAGCCCTCTCTCCATTTTTGTAGTCTATGGGCCCCCAAAACCCCCCACCCCCCCCCCCTGCCCACTATTAGGGTTGGGGCCCGGCCCGTCCCCGACCAAGTTTCCCGGCGATATCAAGGGCCTCTGGCAGGAGACCCCGAGTTCCCTTAAATTCGGGGCCCCTTTCCCCTATGAAACTCAGGGGTGATAAAAGGAGAAACCCCCGGGGGAACAATTTCCCCCCGGGGGCAAAGTTTGGCCCCCGGCCTCCGGGAAAAGGGGGAAAAAAAAAGGGGCGGCCAAAAAAAAAAAAAGAAAGGGGTTTTAAAAAAAAAAAATTCCCCCAAAATTTGGGCCCCCTTTCCCCGGAAACCCCTTTAAGGGTTTTTCGGAAATTTAACCCCGGGGAAGTACAAGCTCTCCCGGCCCCCATCTCTCCGGGTCCCAAAAGCATTCATGTCTCCCCCTTTAAACCGGGTGGTCCTGAACCCCTTTCTTTTCTCAGGAATTTTAAAATCCCCTTTCCCCTTTTTCCCAAATCCCCCGACATATTTGGGTAAAGGAACAACTTGGAGATTAAGACGGGGAGAGGGAGGGGCTTCTTCCTCGTAGATTGAAAGGGGTTCGGCCCCCAGGGAGGGGGTTGGGAGCCAGAAAGCAAAAATTTCCCGAAAACGAAAACCCCCTCCTCAGGTTTCCTTTCGTCCCAAAAAAGGGGGGGAGGTCTAATGGGGGGGTACTGTAACGGGGGGGGGTTTCCCGCGGTCCGGGCCAAAGGAAAAGCGGGTCCCCACCCTTTTCCCCCCCGGCCCGGGCCCCGGCGGGGACGGGTGCCGCCGGGGGGTTTAAACCAAATTTTGCCCCTTGGCTGCAACCTTTCCGCTCCCACCTTCCGCGCTCCCCTTGCTTTCCCCGTCCCCGCTGGGCCGGAGTGCGGGGGTGGCGCCCCCTAGGCGCGCGGGGGCTCGTTTATTTAAATTTAAAGGGGCAGTGGCCCGTAATTGGTAATTGCCGGGCCCCCTGTCTCTATTTAAGTTTAGGTCCAACGCCTTCCCCCCCGGGCTTTGTTGCCCCCTTGGGCCTTTTTAGAAAGCGTTCCTGTTTGTCTTTTTCCAAGCCGGGGGTACCCGGGCCTTTTACGTTTCCGACTCCGAAACCCCCTGCCGGCCCGCCTGAAACCCTTTTTCGCCTTTCCTCGGGGCCCCGAACCCTTTGCCGCCTTCCCCCACCATACCCCCTGCCCCCCATACATTCTTGGGGTTAGTTTTTTTACCTCGCTTTCACCCGGTGCCGGCCCCAGGCAAGTATCAGGGGGACCACTTTGGGGCCCCCAAGCCCCAGAAGTCCAATTCCCCCTTTGCGGGGGGCTTGGGGAAAAAAACCCGGGGGGTATTAGATTGTTTCCCCCGGGTTTGGCCCCTTTAAATTCCATGGAATTGCGGCGGGTTTTTGTTGGGTCCAAATTCCAAAAACCCCTAAAAATTTGGAAAATTTGGGCAGAGATGTATGGAGGGGAAAAGGTCATGGAGAGCTTGTAGGTAGGGGAGTAGTTGAAATGAATTTCCGGGGAAAAAGGGGAAGCCAGTAAAGGGTTGGCAGAGGGAGGGCAGAGGGTAGCGGGGAGAGAGGTGGAAAAAGGGGGCAGCGAGTTAAAGGGATGTTTGGAGGGGAGCGAGGGTGCTAGCTGGGAGGCCACAGAAAGGATGTTGCAGTAGTCAGGCGGGGTGAAAAGGCCCCCGGGACGCATTTTTTGGTAGTGTCATAGTTAGGAATGGGGTGGAGAGTGTTTTAGGGGAGGGGCAGCAGAGGGAGGGTTTGGATGTGTGGTTTGAAAAATAGAGCGGAGTCTAGGATTACCCCAAGGCAGCGGACTTGCCCGGGAAAAGGGGGAGTGTGAGCCGTGACTGAGATAGAGAGATCAGGGGCAGGGTTGAGTTTGGGGGTGGAAAAATGAGAGGTTCTTTTTTACATTTAGTTTTTAGGAGACGTGATGAGAAGAAGGGGGAGATGGAGGACAGAAGTCAGGGATGGGAGAGAGAGAAGTGACTCGGGCCGGAGATGTAGAGTTGGGGATCGTCAGCATACAGGTGGTAATGAAAACCCGGGGAGGCTATGAGCGACCGAGGCCAAAATTTTTAAAAAAGAAAGTAAAGGACCCAGGATGAACCCCTGAGGGACACCAACAAAAAGGCCGGGGCGGGGGGGGGTGGACGAAAGAGAGCACTGAAGGTCCGATCAGTGAGGTCAGGCGATCCAAGAAAGAGCCCCAATCCTTGTGCCCAGGGAGGAGAGGATTTGTGAGGAGGGGAAGGGTCGCAGTGTCAAAGGCAAGGACGGTCTAAAGGGAGGAGCACGATAGTGGCATGGGTTTTAAAGCATTACTAGGCATTGGTGACCTTGGTTAGGGGGGTTTTGGGGTAGAGTAGTGGGGTGGGAAAAACCAGTTTGTAGTGGGTCTAAAAAGAAGTTGGGGAGAGGGGGAGGCGTTAAAGATAGAGTGCGCTCGAGGATTTTTGGAAGCAAAAGGGAGCAATGAATGGGGATAGTTAGACAGAGAGGGGGGTTAAAGGGTTTTTTTTTAAGGGATTGGAGTGATAGTACATGTTTAAAGGGCAGAGGTTAGGATTGTTGAAGAGATGGGTGGGAGGGATGTTTAAAGCACTGAGGTCAGGGATGAGGGGGGAGGGCATGAATCAAACTACAGTAGTGAGGTTGGATTGGACAATAAAGAGGAGAGTTGTCATGAGTGACATGGGGAAGCAAGTTAAGGGGGAAGAGCTTTGCAAGGGTGGGGGAGGGTGGTGGGGATGCGGGCTGAACTTTTCTTATGTGGTTATTTTGAAAAAAGTAAAAGGCAAAGTTGTTGCTGAAGGAGGGATGGGGGGGGAGGTGTGGTGGCGGGAAAAAGGGTTGAAGTTTTGAAAATTTTTGGGGGGTTGTGGGACAGGGAGGATTTTGAGAGGGGTGAAATAGTCGTTGGCTGGGGTGAGTGAAAAAATTTAAAATGTATAAGTGATTGTTTGTATAAGGCAAAGTCATTAGTGGAGTGAGTTTTTTTCCAGCGGCGTTCGGAAGTTGGAAGAGCCTCAGTTGTTTAGTGGAGTCTGTGTGCTGGGGTTGTTGTTATGTTGGGGGTTTTTTTGTGTGAGGGGCGATGATCAAGGGTGGTGATGATTGTGTGACATTTAAAGGCCTTTTAAAACCTGACCATTCCACTGTGCTAAATAAAAAAAAAACCATATTAAGCTTTATCCCCCCCGCTACAGTCCCTCAGATGATTTTCACGTTCAGGATCAATATGCTGCAGAATTTCACTGCCTCTGGGGCAACCGTACATACAGGCATGTGACGTGAGGCCAGCGATTGGTTGCCCCAGTGAAGTTGAATTTTGGGGCCCCACCAATGGAGGACTTTGGGTTTCCATAGTGGAGTTGTTTTTTTGGGGCCCACACTGAAAGTGATTTTGAGGCCCGTAGTAAGTTTACTCTAAACTATGCACATATTGCATCTCCCTTTTTTTTTTGCATTTCTTACTAAAAAGAAACCCCCAGCTTGCAAAGTCGGGGGCCCCACTTTCCCCATTACACCAGACCCACCAGGTTTCCCTGCTTCCCCGGGGGGGCCCATTGCGGTTGTTTTCCCATTTTTGTCCATTTTTACTTGCAGTACAAAAGGTATTACTCCCATTTTTCCCAATTGAGATCTATCACGGGGAGAATTGGCCCGTAAACCCCTTGTATATTCCCGTTTATCATGTTTTCCCACTGAGTTTTAAAACCGTTCTGACATTTCAGACTAGGCCACGCAACTACCGAGAAAAAACCCAAGATCTCTGAGTTCAAAGATTTACCCCTGGTTTGCAAAAAGTGGTGATAACTGCCCAAAAATGGCAAACGGGAGGCTTTGCACACCACGGGGTGTATGTATTTGTATTGTGTGTTGTATGGGCGGTTTTTAATATAGTATGTTGTGTGGTGTGTGTTATATATTATATAATATATTATATATATATACTTTTTAAAAGTATATTTAAT
Source organism: Phyllomedusa bahiana (assembly GCA_025379985.1). Classification (NCBI taxonomy): domain Eukaryota; kingdom Metazoa; phylum Chordata; class Amphibia; order Anura; family Hylidae; genus Phyllomedusa; species Phyllomedusa bahiana. The sequence continues at coordinate 3,843 of JAODAL010076861.1, read as the reverse complement.
ACATTCACTCCTTACTTTTAAAATTGCAACATCTAAAAGGGAAAGCTTGAGGTTTGCAAGTTATATTAGCGGATTTTATGTGTATATATATAACAAAAGATTCAGAACGTTTGGGAAAACAAAGTCAATGTCTTATGGTTTTTAAATCTATGGAAAATAAACTCTTTTAAGTTTATTTCCTCCCCCTGCACTCACTTTTTTCGTTGAAGTTCTGCTCGGAACTTACACCAAGGCCCTGTGACACACATGCGGTCCTGCCTGAAAGCGATTGGCCCCCAATTCTCTTTTTTTATCACTCTCCTGCCTCCCCCAAAAAATAAGGGCGCCCCTCAAGGTCCATAATGATTGACACTTTTGCTTGGGCACATGCTGAACTTCTCCTTCTACAGCTTTTAACCAGAAAAATTTTTTCCGGTACCCGAAACACTGCTTTGCCTTATTAACTCAAGTAAGGTGGATACATACTAGGGAAAACAGTGGGGGACACAACAAAAGGATGACACTAAATATTTGGGAAATTTTGAATAATGTACAAAGGGGAATTTTAAAAGGGTAACCACCGCGTCTTTACAGTGTTATAATTTATTGCTGTTAGATACTATTTAATTTTGAGTAATACCTTCAAACTTAAAGTCATTTATCTAAAAATTATTTAACTGTTATACATTTGAGGCTGAAATACAGTGAAAATATTATAATTACAAACCACAATTTGCGCAACGATTGCACCCACCGTAAATAAAAGAAGAAAAGACAATATAAGATATTTTATATCAAAAAGTTAAAGGGGTTTTTCCCCTATGAATAGTTTCACAGAGCCCCCGCAAGCAAAAATTCACAATGTGTTCAGGGCTGGGGTGGGGCTATAGCAGTGGGTTGCCACATAACTTGCTGTTTTTAATTTCCTGTTACACTGACATACTGCAAAAGTTTTTAAAAATTTTTACACAAAGGGCCCGAGCTTAAAGAGCTAATATTTCATTTGTTAGGTTAATAAACTCCATTGCAGAAATAAGCTGCAGGGGGAAAACTCCTATGGGGGAAGGGCAGCAGCTTAAAACAATGATAAGAGCCCGAAGTGAGGTGGGTATAAAATTGGTCTTGAGAGAGTAAAGAAGATTTATTCCTGACCCAAAGCAAAATCAAATGAGAATGTACCTTTACTCAAAATAATCCTTGTGGGGAAAAAACCCCCTTTTAAAAGGTTTAAAGGTGTTGATTTCACCATTGAACAAAACACGTAGCTTTAAAATCATTTAAATTTTGACGTTAGGCACCCTTCTATTGATTGAAAAAAGCTTAATTTTTGGAAACCCTTTATAAAAAATTGGGGCTATGTCGATACACAGTTGATACTAGGGCAGCTTTCCAATGTTTGGGGTGTCCTGCCCCTGTCTTGTGTTGTCATACACGCATGTATTTAGGTGATTTTTAGTCATTGTATTGGATTTCTTGGTTTTTTGATACAGATAAATGCAATGCGTGGGAGATTAATGGGGACAGTATAAAAAATTTTTTACGTTAAGGTGGTTTACAGGGTTAAATGCAGGGGTAAAACGCCCCGCCAAATTTCGCCGTGTGGCCGGGGGCGGGGGGCCCGGGGCCTCGCGGCCCCAAAACTTTGCATTACCGGGCGCGTATACGCCCTGGGTAATTAATTCCTTATCTCCCGCCCCCGGGTTCGCGGGCAGGGAAGGGACGTAATCCATGTTTTTCTATGAGAACTTGGTTACGTAATGACTTGGGTGATCCGCCCAAATTTGCGATCCCGGGGCGTAATTTTCGGACCCAAAAACGTCCAATTTTAAGCCCTGTGACAACCTAAGACTTTTCTGTCCCAATAACAACAATTAGAGCCCCTTTAATTTCATATAGATGCTCTGAAAAAAATGAAAGGGGGGCTCTAATTGGTTACTATGGGCAAAGAAAGTCTTACACCAAGACATGTATGAAAAGACATATATGTCTGTGAGTCAACATCCATTCTAACAAGTGGTACAGACTGAAAAGGGAATGTACATTATTTTATACAATTTCTTATCAAGGCCTTGAGTAAACAAAAGGTTACCATGCAAATTTGGGTCAGAGCCTCCAAACCAAGCCACCATCAAGACAGTATTGGCAGGAATTCTATCAGGTGCCCTGACCAAATTTTCTTAAAAGGGCCCCATTGATATAATGCAATATAGGTCTGGTAATGAGCAGGGGGGACAGTTGCTTTGACTGTATGGTGCCTGAGATTACTGATGGCAGTTCTGCCTCCAAACTATAAAGTGTCAGCAAGTACAGTGCTCTCTTTTTATGTGGCAAAGAAGCTAGAGGCCCTCTTAGGCACCATGGTGCCACTTCAGTCTTTGCATCCCCTGTGGATATAAATACATGATATTAATGGATCTAAAACAAAGTTGGTATTGATATGGATATTAATTATGTCATGAATTTTATGGTTCTATAAGGGTTAAAGTTTGCAGTTTTTCTCTATGGGGCCGTTTACACGGCACAGATCAAATACCGGTTGGATTATCCGACCGGTATTTTCTCTGTTTTGCGGCCATGCACACGGCCACAGGGGGACGGCTTTTCTCTTCGGTTTATGGAGAAAATCCCTCCCCCCTTGCATTGACAGGTTCATGTTCCATCTGAAAACCGGGTGGAAGAATGAACATGTTCTATGTTTTTCGGACGGACGGACGACGGTCTAAAAAAACGTCCGGCCGAAAATCCGTGCAGTGGGAACTGCTGCATTTTTCCATAGAGCTCCGTGATAAAGTTTAACAGCCGGGTTTACAGATGGTTTCAAACCTAAAACGTCTGTAAAAGCTGCCATGGGGACATGCCCTAATGAACAGTATTTGTCCATGAAGCTGTATCTATTTCTTCTGTGCCCTTGGCTGTTGTTGTAGAAACTCAGACGTTGTCTCCTTGTAAGTATCAACATTCTTACTTTGTTATGAGCTTGCGAAGGACATATCCAAATGCCCAGTGTTAGATTTTTAGGACTAAAAGGTTAGAGATAAACCGCAAGCCGTGTTATTCTGTCAAGCGCAAGCAGAACCATTGACCTTTAGATAACTAAAAATGATTGTCATACATACTAACACATACTAACCAGAGCTTAAGAACACCTCTTTACTTCTTCACTGTTCTAGTACCACTCCTTGATATCAGTGCCACTCTGGCGGTCCTTTACACAAAATACTCAATTCAAAATCTACACCTGCTCAGGATACCAATAGCCGGTCAGCGGTGATGCCAAGGGAATGGGCCATGACTTGAAACCACTGATTGCTTGCATGCGCCGACCACAGAAGAGGAAGTAAACAGAGATGGTGCATACTACTGGTATGACAGCAAGTACAAGACTGACTAGATATATACACATGTACACACACATACGCTGTTGAGTCACATTATTATAACCACCAGATAATATCCAGAGTAACCACTATGTGCTGCATACAGTACAGTCATGGCCAAAAGTTTTGAGAATGATACAAATGTTAATTTTTACAAAGTCTACTGCATCAGGTTTTATAATGGCAATTTGCATATACTCCAGAATGTTATAAAGAGTGATCAGCTTAACAGCAATTAATTGCAAAGTCAATAGTTGCTTAGAAAATGAACTTTTTCCCACAAAACACATTTCCACTTCATTGCAGGCCTGCCTTAAAAGGACCAGCTAACATCGTTTCAGTGATTGCTCCATTAACACAGGTGTGGGTGTTGATGAGGACAGGGCTGGAGATCAATCTGTCATGATTAAGTAAGAATCACACCACTGGACACTTTAAAAGGAGGCTGGTGCTTGGCATTTATTGTTTTCTTCTGTTAACCCTGGTT
>JAODAL010076860.1:0-13476 GCA_025379985.1 Phyllomedusa bahiana | reverse complement strand
TTTTTGGGGGGTTTCCCAGCTGTATATGGATATAAATAGATCCCCAATAAATGTCAGGGGCGATCCAAGCGTAAACTTCTTCGCTCGAAGAAATCCAGTCACCCTTCAGCTGGGTCTCCTTCTTTTTTGGGGATTTCCCATTTACGGGGGGGGGAGCGCTGTGTTCCCCATTTGTTTAGGGGATTTCCCCAGAAAGGGGGAGCGGTGTTCTCCATTTCGTTTTGGAGTTCCCAGTCGGGGGACCTTGTTTCTCCATTCCTTCTAGGGGGTCCCCAGTCCCGGGGGGCACTGTTTTTCCCCTTTCCTTTTATGGAAGTTCCCCACAGGAGACGCGGTTCCCCATTCTTTTCTATGGGGTTCCAAGTACAGGAGAGCGCTGTGTTCTCCATTCCTTTTCATGGGAGTTCCAGTACAGGGGCGCTGTGTTCTCTTCCGTTTTGGGGAGTTCCCAGACAGGGGAGCGCTGTTTCTCCTTTCCCGTTTTATGGGGTTTTCCAAGTACGGGGAGAAGGGCTGTTTTTCTCCATTTTTCTAGGGGGGTTCCCATACGGAGGCGCTGGTTCCCCATTCCGTTCTAGGGAGCCCCCATACGGGAGAGGTTTTGTTCCCCTTTTTCCGTTCTTGGGATTTTCCCAGTACAGGAGGCCGTTTTTCTCCTTCGTTCTAGGGGGTTTTCCCTACCAGGGAGCGCTGTGTTCTCTATTTTTGTTCTAAGGCAAGGGTAAAACCCCGGGCCCCTCCAGGTTGAGAAAGACAATCCCATCATGCTTGTATCATCTATAACAGTGGGCAGGGTTGGGGTTGTAGTTTCCCAACAGGGAGGCCCGGCTTTTGGGAAAACTATTTAGGGAACCACAACACACTCTGGAAGTATTACTATGTGGCCCCTGGATCACAGCACACAGTAAAGTATACCCAAAAGGGCTGGCCCCGCACTCCTACCTGGCAGATAGCCCTTTGTTGGTGACCGCACGATAAACCTGACTTGGGGTGTTGTACTTATTCTTGTCCTGGACGACGAGTCTCTTACGGGCAAAGTAGTCAGTCTTGCCCTCTAAAGAGAAGAGAAGAACGTCAGTAACGCCTCATACAGGAAGGGAGAAGCCTCCAGAGCAGCACTCACCTCTCCTTCTGCGGAACTTGACCTGGTAGCGCTTGAAGTACGACTTGTTCTTTACAACTTTCACGAACCCCTGGAAAAACAAAAGGAGACGTTACAAATTGGGGAAGCATAAGAGATTGCGGGCAGCGCACATTATAGACTGTGAGCGCCTCACATCAGAGCCGACCATTCAGAAAGACGCAGCACCGCGAGGACAGGCCGCACCGCGAGGACAGGCCGCACCGCGAGGACAGGCCGCACCTCACATCTCCCCATCAAGGTTGAATCCACCCCCCCCAGCACCCTCCCGACTAAACCATTATAACAGCTCACGAGGGTCCATCAGGTAACAAATCCTACAAAGGCATCAAGTAGGAATGTGAACATCGCCCTAACCTGCAGCAGCCCAGAACCGCTCCACAGACCAGGTGGGCGAACAGCGAGCGCAAAGGACGGAGGCCACACGGACCAGATCTCCATGACATTTACAGACCCGAGGGATACTATGTGGCCCCTGGTATAACAGCAAGTATCACTATTACTGTGGCCCCCAAATGACAACAATGGGGGCGGGGCATTACTAGCAGAGCCTTCGTCGCATAGCAAAAAAGTATTCCTATCTGGCCACTGGATGACAGCATGGAGTATCAGTAATACTACCTGGCCCCAGGGTGACAGTACAGAAGACCAGCGTTCCTATGTGGCCGCCCAGATGTCAGGACAGGGCACCAGTGTTCCCATGTGGCCCCCGGATGTCAGGACAGGGGGATCAGTTCCTTTGTGGCCCCCAGATGCCAGGGCAGGGTACCAGCGTTCCTATGTGGGCCCCCAGATGTCAGGACAGGGCACCAGTGTTCCTATGTGGCCCCAGACGACAGCATGAACATAGCTAGAAGCTCCTTAGTAATACTTTCAGGCTGTGATGAACCCATGTGGCCCCCAGGATGACAGAAGGGAAAATATGGACATTACTAGAAGATCCTCCCGTATCAAACAGACCCCAGAAGTCACACTATGCGGCCCCCGAACAGTACAAACAGGCAGGACATGAAAGTGGGTTTCCCCGGGTGATACCATTTGGGTGCGCTAACCCGGGGCACATGGGAAAACATTGGGGAGAGTTGTGGTATCGGGGTGGGGGGGGGGGGTATCTTACGCCCGCACTCTAATCTGGGGGCCGCAGCGTCACCAGGTTTCTGTGCTGCTACAAAATTTTTTTCTGCAGCTTCAATATATAAAAACATGTTCTTTATTTAATTTATTTTAAAAACACCGGCAGCGCCCCTAAACAGGGGATGTCTCCTCCAAATGACGCGTTTCATGCCTTAAGTGCTACAAAACTAAGGGCCAAAGTGCCCGAAATGCGTCAGCGGAGAAGTCCCAAAGTTTTCCCCCAGTGCCCCCGGATTAAAGCATCCAAAACGGCATCACCCTGTGGCCCCCAACATTGTATGGATGACTCTGGGGGCCCCAGATAACAGCACAGACAAGCAGGATTATGGGGCCCTCCCGATTGCAGTATTGCTATGGGGCCCCTGACACCAGCAGGCAGCATTATGGGGCCCTCAGACTGCAGTATTGGTATGGGGCCCCTGACACCAGCACCAGGGGCAGCATTATGGGGCCCTTTAGACTGCAGTATTGTCATATGGTCATACACAGCAGCACCCCTGGGGCCCCCCAATTTCCGCCCCTTGGAGCAGCGCTGCAGGGGCCCCTGGGTGAGCAAACCATCTGGTGAGTGAAATACATAGAAGACTGGACGCCAAGTAAACTATGGATAACAGCCGCAGCGCTCAGTGCACACACTGGGGACCGCCGGTAAATGCCGCAGCCCGCCCCCAGGGGGAGCGTACCCCAAACCGTACACAATATAACACCACAATACACAACAGGACACCGAGCAGGCACAGGGCCCCGGGCCAGCACCAGGGGCCGGAAGCCGCCTGACACGGCCCCCCAAATTAGGCCACGCTGGACGCCGAGCAGACCTCCACCACAATCTAACTCCATCGCGCGCCAAACCCCCGGCCCTGCAGGTCCCGGGCGGCGGAAAGACTGCGGGGGACACTCAGGCACTGATTGCCGTCGGTATCGGGCCCCGGTACTGACCATTTCGCCGTGATTTTGTCCCGTCAAGGCGAGGACCGGAGAGTCAAAAGGGGCTGGCTACGGCGCTGGAGAACTGGGGGAAAAAAGGGCCCTACGCGCTGCGCATGCGCGGTATCAAGGCTGCGCGCACGGGCCCATTGGCACGTTCCCCGAGACAAGAGGGGACGCCACGTCCGGGCAAAGGGGAGCGCCGGAGGGGGGTGCTCCCCCCCACATGGTGGCCCCGGGGAATCGCCCAAATTTTTAAGGTATTTTAAAGAGGGAATAAAAGGGGATTTCCAGGTTTTTTTTTTTCCTTGGCCGGAAAGTGGGGGGCGACACGGCCCCGTGAATGGGGGGGCTATGATGGGGTGGGTGTCCCGGGAATTCTGCGAAAAACCCCTAGAAAATTTTCCTTGGAGAAAGGGAAAAAAAAATTTTTACAGGGAGGGCCCCAAGAAACCCAAAAGGGGAAAGACTTTAAAATTTAAAAAACCTGAAAACTTTGAACATTCAAATTCCCAAAATACTAAAAAAAGGGGCCCGGGGAAGGGGAATAAAAATCGGGCCCGGGCCCCCCCCCACTAACCCCCCAAAGCAGCCCACTTTAACAATTTTCCGCTTTAAAAAATGCCCCTTGTTTCCCCAACCCTGCACTGTCAAAAAAAAAACCTACACTATAAAGCTGTTTTCACACGGAGCATTTTTGGGTTGGCATTTGGTTTTGGGTTTTTTTTGGGTTTTGGGTTTTGTGAAAAGGAAAGGCAGAGCATTAATGTTGAATTTTTTTTTTTTGGGTTTTTTTTTTAAAACGCTCAAAAAAGGGCCAAAAAAACCCGCTTGTGTGAGGGGCCCCCTTACAAAAAGAAAGAGAAAAACGTGGGGCAGAAAAACCCATTCCTTAAGAGTCAGGTGTGCATTTGCTTTAAATCGGGGAACAAAACCCCGCACGGGAACCATTCTAAAAAAAGCACCAAACCTTTAAACCCCATCCCCACAATCACCCCCCCAGTAGTCGGGGAAACCTTTCAATTAAAATACAGCACTAAATTAAACACAGAAATTTAAATTTTGCCCCTTTTGGCTGAAGAAAATCCAGGGACGTCATCTTGGGGGGGTTGTTCTCTTCTCCTTTTTTTCTGCTTCGGGGCCCAAAAACCCTTTCCTTGTTGTCTTTCCTAAAAGGGATTTTGGGGTTCCCCCTTTCCCATTTCTCTCCCCTTTTCCCGGTAAAGGCAGGGAAAATGTCTTTTCTAGTGGCCAAAAACTCGTCTCTGAAAGGAATTTACAAAAAAAAATACATCTTAAAACTCCCCCTTTTCCCGGTCCCCTTTTTTCCCTTTTAAAATTCCCCAAAAACCGGGGTTTTGTTAATTTATTAGGAAAAAAAAAATTTTCAGAAAAGTGGCATGAAATTAGGTAGACCCCCTTTTGGCAGGCCAAGGGAAGGATGAAAGGCCCAGGAAAAGGGGGGCCCAAAGTAAAAAACCAGGTTTGGCGGGCCCCGAAAGGCGGGCCCAAATTAATTTAACAGGCGGGGACAGGGCCCAGTAAAACGGGGCATCAGGACTTAAAAGGGCAGAAGGCGACAGTATAAGGGGCCCAAGCCGGGGGGTTTGTATGGTGGGGAAAGGGTATTTTAGGCCCCAAAGGGAAGGAAAAATAGGGAAGAAAGGGGCCGGGGGGCATTCCAAAATAGGGGCCAGGGCGGGGCCAAGTATATACCCAAAGGGCAGGGCTTTTTTTTGGCCCCGGGGGGCAGGCAGGGGCTTAGTATTTTAAGAAAGGGGCAGGGCATTATTGGCCACCAGGGCGGGGCAGAAATTACCCGGGGGTGGGGGTTTATTATGGGCCCAGCCGGGGCCGGGCAGTTTTAAAAGCCAGGGGCAGGGGCAGTATATACCCCAAGGGCAGGGCTATTATAGGCAGCCAGGGCCCAGGGGCATTTTCTTTTGGGGCACAGGGCAGGGGAAGTTTATAGCCGGGGCGGGGGGGCAGGGGCGGTATAAAAGCCGGGGCGGGGAAATTTTAAAAGGCAAGCCCCCGAGGGTCAGTTATGGGCCTTAGGGCGGGGGCCCAGTAACCCCCAGATTTGGGGGAAGGGGGCAGTTTATAGCCAGGGGCAGGGGGCAGTTAGGCAGCTGGGGCCGCGGGGGCAGTTATGCCAGGGCAGGGGCCGATAGGCACCCCGGGCAGGGGGAAAGTTAGGAAGCCAGGCGGGGCGGGAAATATTCCCCGGGAAATGGGGGGGGCTTTTTATACCCAGGGCGAGCGGGGGCAGTATAGGGGCAGGGGAGTATAGGGGGCAGGGGCGTTAGGCAGCCGGGGCGGGTCAGTATATGCCGGGCAGGGGGCGGGTTAAGGCAGCTAGGGAAAGGGGGGCGTAAAATGCCAGGGGGGGGTCAGTATATAGCCGGGAAGGGGGCAGTATGGGCCCAGTAGGGCGGGGCAGTATATAGGCAGCTGGGCGGGGGCGAAATTAAAGGGGCATTTTTGGGCCCCAGGGGAAAGGTATGGGGCAGCGGGCGGGGCAGTTTTTAGGGCAGTTTGGGCGGAGAAAGTTGGGCCAGCCGGGGGCGGACCCGGGTATAGGCCCCCAAAGGGCCCCGGGAGGGCGGGGGCCAGAAATATAGCCGGGCCCGGGGGCCAGTATAGGCAGCCGGGGGCAGGGCGGGGGGCATTTATAGGCCCCGGGCAGGGGATTATAGGCAGCCAGGGCGGGGGGCGGGTATTGGCAGCCAGGGCCGGGGCCAGTATAGGCAGCCGGGGCAGGGGGGGCAGTTTTGGCAGCCAGGGCAGGGGGGGAGTATGGGCCCAGCCAGGGCGGGGGCCCCAGAAATATAGGGCCAAGGGGGCAGGGGGAAATATAGGCAAGCCGGGGGAAAGGGGCATTTTATGGGCCCGCCAGGGCAGGGGCGTATATAGGCCCCGGGGCCAGGGGAGTATATAGCCAGGGCAAGGGGCAGTTTTAGGAAGCCAGGGCAGGGGAAAAGGTATATAGGCAGCCGGGGAGGGGGAAGTAATACCCAAGGGCGGGGCAGTTTTGGCAGCCGGGCCAGGGGGGCTGTTAGGCGCCGTAGCCGGGGGCGCAGTATAGGTAGCCAGGGCAGGGGGCGTTTGGTAATTAGGAAGCCAGGGCAGGGGCGTTTTAACCCGGGGGGTTAAGGGGAAAGTATGGGCCCAGCCAGGGACAGAAAGTGGGTTTAAAAAAAAAACCGTAAAAAATCACCCGGCCCACCTGCTGTCCCCGTCCTCTTTCCATTGGGGAAGCCGGGGGCCCGGGGTCATGCAGAGGGGGGCCACACCCCCTTATTATTCCCATCCCTTTTTTTCCCCCGGGGGCCCTTTTTTAAATTTTTAAACCAAAACCCCCAATAAACCCAAATTTTTAAACCCCTCCCCTTTTTTCCACCCCCTTTAAAACCCTTATCCTCATCCTTTTCTTTTTTCCATTCCCTTCCCAAGGGGGTCTGGTCCCCCCAAAATCCAACTTTGGGTGTGGGGGTTTTGGTTTTATGCCCCCTTTCCCCCTTTTTTTAACCCGCCACCTAACCCCCTTTTTCCGGGCCCCCCGGGGGGGGGTTTCCCCCACAGTACTTTTCCCCTTTTCCGGGGCCCCTGGGGCCCCCAAACCGCCCTGGGGGGGCCCGGGGGGCCCCCCCTTTCCCAAGGTATCCCCCTGTTAAACCCCCTTCCCCCCATTCCTTTGGGCCCCCCCTCCCCCTCCCCCCCCCCTGTCCCGCCGTACTAGATTTGGGGAAAGGGGGCTATTTTTTGGGGGGTCCCCCCTGACCCCCCCTATAATAGGCCCCCCCCCTAAAAGGTAATTGGGGGGGGTTTTTGGTGTCTTCTTTGAGCTTTAAATTTCATGAAGAAAGTTTCTTCCCGGGACTAAATTTCAAATGTGCCCAAAAAGCCAATTATGTAAAAGGGGAAAACTTTTTATAAGAAATTTTTGGAGGTTTAAAATTTTAGGGCAAGGTAAATGAAGACTTTTCCCCAAATTAATTGCTGTGTTTTTTTTTGGGCTTTGGTTAAAGGGAAAAGGGGGGAAAGGGAATTTTTTTCTTTTTAAATGATCCGGAAAATTTTTGGGTTTTTAAAAAGGAGGCCTCATGGGAGATTTGAAGCGGCGGTGACCATGCCCTTTTTTGTTTCCCAAGGACACCCCCTTTCCCAAAAGGGGCCCCCCACCAAAAATTACCTTACTGTGTAAAAACTTGGGGAAAAGAATTTAAAAATTTTGGGGTTTTTTGGCATTCCCCCAGCTTTCCTGAATTTTGGGCATGGGACTTTTTCGGGCACCCTTTGCACAGCACGAGATACTGCCAAACTGTGCTTAAACCCAAAAACCATTACAATGTAGTCTGTTTTTTACCCCCTTTTTACCGTGCCTTATAGTGGAAAGGAAAACAGTTTAACGGGCCTTTGCGGGTTGTTTTATTACCTCCATACAGTCCCCCCCTATATTGTGGTAGATAACAGTGTCACAGGCTCGGGTTGGGAACTGTTTTTACCTAATACGTGACCATTTAGTGGTAGACAACCAGTGTACACAGCCTTTTTGCGGGAAATGGATATTACCTAAAAAACCAGTGACCATATAGTGGTAGACACCAGTGTAAAACAGGCTCTGAGATGTATATCCCCCCCCTTACAATGACCATATAGTGGTGGGGCAACAGGGGTACACAGGTTTGTGACTGAAATTTTAACCCCCCATACGGGGGGAACCATATAGTGGTGGGACACCTTCCCAAGGGGCCCCTTTAAAAGTGGTAGACACCCAAGTTTACAAACGGGCCCTCGGCAGACTTTTAATTTCCCCCTTTTACAGGTGCCCAAAATTATAGTTTTAAACCGGGGGTGTACCACGGGGTTTTAGCCAGGCAGGGTATATTACTGCCATTTTTCCCCAAAGTGACCATTTTTAGGGGTTTAAGACCCCAACCAGGGGTTCCCCAACGGGGGGGCTCGGGAGACTTTGGGGTTAAACCCCAAAATGTTTTTGGGAAACTAAACCCGCCTCCCCCAATTATTTTAAACCCCCCAAACATTTCCCTTATAATATTTGGTTTTGGAACCCCCACTTTTTACCCAGGGTTGCAGACTGTATTTCCCCCCATGCGGGATTTTTATTAGGGGGTTTAAAAACCCCAAATACTAATGCCCATTATAGTGGGTAACAAAAGTGTAACACAGGTCTGGGGGCCCATTAACCCACGGGGGAATTTATGTGGGTGAGGGTAAGGGGTCCAAGGCTCGGGGAGCTTTATTTCCATTTTAATTTTGATTGTTTTTGGTAGAAAACAAAGGTCCGTGAAAAGGGTAAGGAAACCCCCTGTAACAGGCTCTGCAAGACTGTTATTTACCTTTTCCATTACGTGACCAATTTTAGTTGTAGGAAACCGGGGTTGGGACCCCAGGGCTCTGCAAAACCTGTTTTATTACCCAAATTTCCCAGTGCCCTTTTTTTAGTGGTAAAACACCGGGTTTTCAAGGGGGGTCTGCGGGACTGTTTCTTTTTTACCCTCACATACTTGAAAAATATGGGGTGGTAACCCCACCGGGTGTGGTAAAAACGGGCTATTGAAAAACTGTTTTTTTTAAAACGTGCCCCAATTTGTGTGACCCCAGTTGTACGGGTTTTTTGAAGTCTGTTTATTACCACCATACAGGGGACCATATGTTTTTAGACCCAGTTTTTCACGGGCCCCTCTGCAGACTTTTTACATGATTACATTTGGCAGTTAAAAATTTAGGGACTAAACCAGGGGATATTCTTCTATGGGGGGGGCCCTGAATTTTTTTTCCTCTTTTTTTCCCCTTTCTTTCCATTCCCGGGGTTTCCCAGCCCAAAACAATGTGATTTTTTTTTTGGCCGTTTTTTTTTTCAAAAAACACAAAAGCTCTTAGAATTCCCCCCCCCAATGTGGTTTTGTCTCTGGTGGTTTCCAGGGGAAGGGGGGCCCGGGGAAACCCCAACGGGCAAATGATCCCCCTTTCGGCGGCCTTTGTTTCTTTGCCCCCTGCGGGGATGTTTTTTTGGGGGGGGCAGAAAAGAAAAGAAACCAGGGGGGGCAGGAGACAAGCCCCAGGGGAGCGGGGAAGAAAGGGGCGGCAGATAAAACAACTTTTGCGGGGCCTTTTTTCTCCCTACCGGCGGGGGGTGTTAGGGCTGGGGACCCGGAAGAGAAGAGGGGAGTGTAATTTTAATTTCCCCGGGCGGTGTCCCCCCATAGGGACCCGGGCCCATGTCTCAGGCAGCGCGTGTTTTTGCGGGGGGCCAGGGCACCCGGGCCCGGGGAAAAAAATTTTAAAAGGGGGTTCGGGGCGCGGGCCTTCAATTCAAAAAACCCCCCCCAACGGTTTTTTCCCAAACCCCCATTTTCCCCTTTTTGAGGGACCCCCCTTTTAAAAAGGCCCAATCCAAGGGGGGGAGGGGCATGTATGATTACCTCCGGGGTTACAAACCAATTTTTCTCTTGGTTCCCCCATCCATCGGTCTCTGCTATCCCCTTTTTTACCCAAATTGCTCCAAGCTGCCTTGCCATGGTGAGGTTTACCCTTTGGGGGTTTTTTCCCAACCCCCAGGGGGGCTTTGTTTCCCCTAAGTTTAAATGACAAGTTTTTGGACCCTTTGGTTTTCTGTAGCTTTTAATAAAACAAACGGGTTTTTTATAAATTCTTGGTACTCATTTTCATGTAACGGGGAATAGTTTAAAAAATAGCAAAGTCCCGGGGTAACTTGCTGCAGACCCCCACACCCAAAAAGGGAAGGGGGACCCTGAAGCTGTAGAACCACCCACAGTCTAAACAAAAAGTGGGAGTCTGAAGCTGTAGAAGCACCCACGGCCTAAATAGAAAGTGGAACTTTAGGGGTTTTTAGAATGCCCACCCGCCCGAAAAAAGGGGAAATTGCAGCCCGGGAAGCCCGGTAGAAACCCAACTACAGCCCTTTAACAGGAAGTGGTAGCCTGAAGCCCGTAGAATTTCCACGGGTGAAAGGGAAATGTGAATTTTTAAGCGTAGGGCCACCCCGAAGCCTGAACAGTTAATAACATGTAACATCCCTGGTAAGTAACCGAACCATATGTTATCATAAAGGATATGCGGTGATTACATAATAAAGTGCAAATACTCCTAAGGGAATAACAGAATTTACAGAAATAACTCCAAGCAAAAATTAGGGAAAAAAAAACAGCAAAAAATGGGGAAAGGGTACCAAAAAAAAAAGTGGGGGTTGAAGCAAAAACCCCCCAAACCCCCAAGAGCGGGTTTTTCCGACGGCTTCGTCTCCTGCACTATAATAAGACCCCCCTTTAAAGGGGCTTGGGGGGCTTTTTACTGGTTTTCTCCTTTTTGCACAGCTCCAAACCCTGAACATTAGAGTTTCCCCTTAGGTACACGGGAATGCACGGCAATACAAATGCAAAATTGGGTTATCTACCGACATTGGATGGAAGTGATGTCAGAAATCACATTGGAATGACAGCGACAAGGGGAGGTAAATGTTTACGAATTTTTCAAGAATTCTTCCCGCCACCCTTTATCCTTTGTTTGGCTTAATTGGGTGAGATGAGGCCTGCTGCTATTTTTCAAAAAGGTTTAAACAAACCCCTCTGGAAATTTTTTTTGGGGTTCCCTGGGAGACTTTGGGTTAAAGTGGGACTGGTTAATTTACTAGGGGGCCCTCTTTAATTAAAAGGGTGGGAAATTTGCGGGGGTTGGGGTTTCTGTTTTATTCCCGGCGGGGGAGATTTGGGGTATTTTGGCTTGTTGGGATTCAAATTTCCTGTTTTGTTTTTTGGGTTTTCCCTTATTAGGGGCCCCATTTTTTCCCAGTTTCCCTGTTGTTTTTTTGTAGCCCCTGTTTCCCGTTTTTGTTGGGGGTTTTTTTCATTGATTTTCTTTTGGGGGTTTGTTTTGAGCTGTTTTGGAGTAGGGGCCAGCATGGTGGAGGGAACCTTTGTAGGAAGTATTGTCAAAACCAATTGGGTATGGCCCGGGGTTTTTGGTGTTAGGGCCCGTAAGTGGAGATATTGGTGTGATTTTTGGGGATGGGGTGGAAAAAGTAATGATATCGGGGGTTAGAAGGGCCCGCCTAGCAAGGGACAACTGGTAGCGTTTTTTGTGAGGAGTAGGGGAAAGGGGGAGGGGGGGTTTGCTGTTAAGGGCCCGCGTAGCAAAAGGGACATTGGGAGGGATATTGTCAGGGGTAGAAAAGAGGGGTTAAAAAAGGGTGGGGTGGGGGGTTTTTGGGTTTAACCCCCAGGGACCCTTGATAGGGATATTGGTTTGGGAGTGGATTTGGGCCGGGGGTGGGCTGGGGTTAGGGGCAGCACCAGGGGGGAAAATTGGTAGGGGGTTTGGGCAGGGGTGTTGGGGGGAGGACAAGGCCCTTTTGTGAAAGACATTGGGGTTCGGGGTGTGGGGTTTTGGGGGTTAGGGGCAGGGGGCTAATTCCGGGTTGTGTTTGGACAAGCAAAAAGTAAAAGGGCATTGATTAAGGGGGTTAAAATTTTTTAAAGGGTAGGGATTAATTTTGGACCCCCGATTCATAATTTTGGACAAGCATTTGGGGAAGGGCATTGGTAAGGATTTTGTCAGGGGTGGAGAAGGGCCCGGGGTGTCTGTTTGGGAAAGGGGAAAAACTAAGGACTTTGTGGGGGATTTTGGGGGGGGGTAGGAAAATTGGCAAGTTGGGTGGTAGGACAAGCAAAGTGAAAGGGGCAAATTTGGGAGGGGGTATTGGCAAATAGAGTTTTATAAGGGCTAAGGGTATTTGGTTTTTTGGGCCTCCCAAAGGGGAGGAAAATTTTTAGCATTTTTGTCCAAAGGGGCGATAGGGATTTAAAGGGTGTTGGAGTTAGGGTCGTGTTTGGGTCAGGTTTTAAAAAAGGGGTTTTTCCCTTTGCTTTCTCGTGCTGTTCTGGGAATTTTTTTTTAGATTGAGTTTTTAAATCCCGGGCCCTGTTTTCTTTCCCCTTTGGGAGGCGTTTCCCTCCCAGCAGGCGTGTCTCCCCTCACCCGAAGCCCGGAACCTAAACATTTTGTTTTTAAGCAGGGGATGCAGAGGGTTGTCTTGATATTTAAAACTCTCTAGCCTCCTGCATGGTTATGTCTTTCAGCCTTGGGGGCTCCAAAAAGGCGGGAAACTCCTGGAGTATTTTTCTATTATATTTCCCTTTGTTTTTCACACTGAAAACCAGCGCTTTTTATTTTTTGGGTTTTTAGGGGGGTATTCAAACCAAAATTTGTTTCTGAAAAAAAGGGTGAGAACCTTTTCTCCAATACAAGGACAAATTGGTCAGCTTTTCCCAATTAAAGATCTCTGGGTTGCGTGATTAGTTATGAGTGAAAAAAAGTGGGGGGAGAAGCAAATTTAGCTTTTTGGGGAGAAAAAAAACTGCTCAGCCCTTTAAATGACTTCGGCGGGTGGTTTTAGGGCAGTAGGGGTGTTGGTTTTTTTCAAAGGAGTTTGGAGTTTAGTCCCCCCCCAGGGGGTTTTTCCCCCCCCCCCCTTTAAATTTCACCCAAAATGTAGAGGAACCTTTAAAAAAAAAAAATTTTCAAAACTCTATAATGGAAAATTATAATATATTTCAATAACTTAAACCGTGTTTCCCCCATAGTTAAAAAGGGGTAGCGGGGGAGTGTCAGGGACGTCGGGTAAGTAAAAACGTACTCCCAAAATAAAGGGCGTATAAAAACTACGGGTTTTCTTTTCGCTCGGGCAAATGCCGATGGGGCCCCGTTGCCGGGGGAGGGAAGGTTCGTTTATATGTTTATTTCCCCAGGGTTTTGGGGCCCTTTTAACGGGAAAGGGCCAAGTGAGACAAGTGTTTGGGGGGGCTGCAATGGCCCCGGGGGGGCTGTTTTCCCCGGGGGTTTGTTTTCCAAAAATTTTTATTTTGGGGGACTCCTTTCCCGGGGCGGCATAAAGTGGGAAGGGGGGACCACTGCGGGGCACAGAGGGGAAAGCGGCTCCCTGCTTTCCCCAGTGGCCTTGGGCGGGACGCGAACGGGGGCTGTCCGGAGCTCCCGGCTCAAGGGGAGCGTGTGTTTTTCCGGCGTGTGCGGCCTGATGATGTCACCCGGCCCGTGCCGGCAAAGTAGAGGAGCGGGACCGCGGGAGACGGGGGCAGCGGGGATCCAGGTAAGTTGGGTTGTTTTTTTTTATTTTGAATTATTGCCTACAGCTGCCTTTACGTGCCCTTTTACCCCGCTTACAGCTGCCCATACCGCCTTCAGCTGGCCCTTTTCCCGCCTTTTTGCCGGCC
>JAODAL010076859.1:0-13476 GCA_025379985.1 Phyllomedusa bahiana | reverse complement strand
TAGATAAACCCTTGTATTCAGGCTCACGCACATTAGATTGTGTTTCGGGGAGAGTAGAAATCCCCTCCCCTTGTCAATAACGGCTCAGCTCGATGCTGAATATACTAATCCCTGCTACAGAACCACCCATAGTTTAAGGAGACAGAGTAAGTGACTCGGTGAAACAGCTTTCTGAGAAAACCCCTTTAAGGAAGGGGGTCCTGGGATACTACATTTCATTGCAAGGGCTGACTGTTATCTACAGGGGAGCACAGTCTTCTCCATTCTGTTCTATAGGAGCTTCGAGTACAGGGGAGCGCTGTGTTCTCTCCATTCTGTTCTGTGGGAGTTCCCAGTACAGGGGAGGGCTGTGTTCTTAATTCTGTTCTTGGGAGTAAGTTGAGCGTTGTGTTCTTCTTCTGTTCATGGGGATCCATACAGGGGAGCGCTGTGTTCTCCATTCTGTTCTAGGGGGAGTTACAGTACAGGGGAGCGCTGTGTTCTCATTCTGTTCTAGGGGAAAGTTCCCAGAATGGGGAGACGCTGTTTCTCCATTCTGTTCTTGGGAGTTCCCGGTACAGGGCAGCGCTGTGTACTCTATTCTGTTCTATGGGATTTCCCCGGTTCAGGGAGCGCTGTGTACTCTTTCTGTTTTATGAGTTCCTTGTACAGGGGAGCGCTGTGTACTCTATTCTGTTCTATGGGATTTCCCCGGTACAGGGGAGCGTTTGTGTTCTCCATTCCGTTCTATGGGGGTTCCTAGTACAAGGGAGAAACTGTGTTCTCCATTCTGTTCTTGAGAGTTCCCAGTACAGGGATCCGCTGTTTTTCTCCATTCTGTTCTGTGGAGTTCCCAGTAGGGGGGAGTGCTGTGTTCTCTGCATTCTGTTCTATGGGAGTACAGTCGAGCGTTGTGTTCTCCATTCTTTTCTATGGGAGTTCCCAGTACAGGGGAGCACTGTGTTCTCTCCATTCTGTTCTATGGGAGTTCCCAGTACAGGGGAGCGCTGTGTTTCCATTCTCCTCTATGGGAGTTCCCAGTACGGTGGGGAGCGCTGTGTTTCTCCATTCTGTTCATGGGAGTACAGTCGAGCTTTTGTGTTCTCCATTCTTTTCTAGGGGAAGTTCCCCAGTACAGGGGGAGCGCTGTTTTTCTTAATTCAGTTCTATGGAAGTTCCAGTACAGGGGAAGCGCTAAGCTCTTAGGCTACCAGGCTGAATAGTGGAGCGAGCTATGGCCGCACAGTCCCGGGAATCAAGGACATTTGCCCTGATCCCTGGCTCTGTCTCTGACAGCCTGGGAAACAGAGGGCCTGGGCGTTCTGAGGCAGCATACGGCGGCCATCCCCAAAGAACATGGCGGACCTCTGTGGCCCACTAGAACTCGGCCCATTGGGGGTTTAAACCGACTCCCAGTGGGCCAGTCTGGGCCCTGGCCTGAGCCCTGCCTGAGCCAGGGAGAGGATCTGTGTAAGACAAATGTGTTGGCAGCTTAGATAATACGAATAAACTCACAAGGGTAAGAAAGGGAAATATTGTCACCGGAAAAAAGGAGCTAATTTCCCATCGGTGAGAACTAGAAAGCGCTAAAAGCTACAAACTGAATAAAAAGTAACACGGGAAAGAGCGGATTAATATAAAAGAGTGCGACTAATCCGGACTAATGACTCCAGCTCCAATCTCAATGTAACAGACAATAAGACATGTATCCCCCCGGGGGTTCAGTTTATTTCCCTGTTAATTATTATAGTACGGCCATTATGCACAATATGCCCACCGCAAAGTCAAATTATTATGACCTCTTCTTACTTTCAGCGTTGACAGAGCGTAGCTCATGAAGGGAGTCCCATGTGGTGTGTTGGCTTGCTGGGTATATAAGGTGTGATAGGTTGTCTGCAAACATCCCTCACGTTACAGAGGTGCAGCTCACCACCAAAATGACCCAGGGGGTCACCAGACGTGTGTCTAGCACAACAGTGAAACCTACTGCGTATGGGAGCAGATGGATGTCACTGCACCTCTGCTAACCCTACTGCATATGGGAGCAGATGGATGTCACTGCACCTCTGCTAACCCTACTGCATATGGGAGCAGATGGATGTCACTGCACCTCTGCTAACCCTACTGCATATGGGAGCAGATGGATGTCACTGCACCTCTGCTAACCCTACTGCATATGGGACACATGGATGTCACTGCACCTCTGCTAAACCTACTGCATATGGGAGCAGATGGATGTCACTGCACCTCTGCAAACCCTACTGCATATGGGAGCAGATGGATGTCACTGCACCTCTGCAAACCCCTACTGCATATGGGAGCAGACGGATGGTCACTGCACCTCTGCTAACCCTACTGCTATGGGAGCCAGATGGATGTCACTGCACCTCTGCTAACCCAAATGCATATGGGAGCAGATGGATGTCACTGCACCTTGCTAACCCTACTGCATATGGGAGCAAAATGGATGTCACTGCCCCTCTGCTCACCCTACTGCATATGGGAGCAGATGGATGTCACTGCACCTCTGCTAACCCTACTGCATATGGGAGCAGATGGATGTCACTGTACCTACGCTAACGCTACTGCCAGGGCCATTCCTAGGCTAAATTGCACACAGGGAGGGGTGAAGAAATTCCCCCCCCCCCCTCGCCCTGGTAACATAATGCTCCGCGATGCGACACAGTTCATCACTATCACCCAAATCCAAAATATACAAAAAGCTTTACCACAATGTGCTGCATATAAAACTACAAAAAATAGTCATACAGTTGCTAATTAATACTGCTTCACAAAACCAGAATCCCAGGCTAATAGTACTATTGTCCTACTAAGACCACATATCACCAGCACATAGTAAACGGGAATCCCGCCACCCGTGACCCATATCCCCCCCCACATAGGGATCTGAATTATAACCACAAACATGTCCACATTTCACACCACATAGTGACTCTATAATCACAACAACATGTCCACATACCACCAATAGTGACCCGAATAATCCACTACACCATAACCCCTTATCACCACACATAGTGACTGAATAATACCGCCACACCACGGACCACAAAATCAACAACCCCATTTGTGTCTGAATAATACCGCCCAACCATTTCCCACATACCACACCACATAGTGGCTGAAAAATACACAACAACATGACCCTATTCACCACCAAAATAGTGACCTATAATACAACAACACCATGACCACATATCACCCCACATAGTGACTGAATAATACCACAACACCCTGACCCCATATAACCACCACATAGTTTACTGAATAATGCCCCACACCATGATCTCATATTACCAGCACAAAGTGGATGAATACAAACCCCAAACCCTTACTGAATATAGCCATTTATACTACAACCAATATTGTCAGCATCCAGTGACCATACAGAGATGGATACCCGCTGTACACTGGCTCTGTAGACATATAAAGCGATTGCAGTAAAGTTACATCCAAGGACTACAGGAGCGTCTCTGAAGAGTTGTTTCTCTTCTTCTACTTCTCCATCTGCCCAGACCGCCATGACGTTTTCCCGGCCACGAAATCTTCACTGTAGAATTTACAAAAAAAAACATTTTTAGACTCCTCACTTTATCAGCGCTTCTTTACCAATTCCTATCTCTATACAAACACCCCATCTATAATGCCCTAAATGGTAATAATTTTCCCTTGTGCCCCAAACGCTAAGGGGCTCCCATTTGTGCACAGAGTTTTAGTCTTGGTGTTGTATACCAATATAGGAAGTAGTTATATTCCTAAGACAGTATGTAGGTTTCCACCCCCAATTAGGTAGGCAGTCATCAATTAGGTAGGTGTATAGCACATCAGTAGGTAAGTAAACTTAAAGGCCTCCTAATAGGACGGTATCTCAGTCCCCTATTAAAGGGGTGTTATCGTTTGAGCTGTTTGGGCTGTTCAGCTAATTTTCTCAGATTGAGTTTGAAATCCAGGGGCGTGTCTCTCCTGTCAGCAGGCGTGTCTCTCCTCCCAGGAGGTGTCTCCCCTCACTGAAGAACTGTGACATCATTTTGTATGAAGCAGGGGATGCAGAAGGCTGTCTGGATATAACAGCTCTGTAGCCTCCTGCATGCTTTTATGTCTGCAGCCTTGAAAGGGTCCAAACACCAGAAGCACCTGTCATATGTCTTAGTTTACACACAAATGACGCTGAAAGCCAACAGCTTAACTTCTAGTGGTGTTCACCCAAATTGTAATGACAACAGGCGAGACCTTTACTCAACTACAAAGGACAAATGTCAGCTTCAAGTAAAGAAACCTGCTTCCCGTCAGTGAATTGTGAGTGAAAAAAAAGGGGAGAGATGCAATCAGCTTGAGAGAAGGCCCTGCTCAGCCTGTAAATGACTTGGGTGTTGGTTTCAGCGGGTAGAAGCAGGTGAGCAGTGATAGAGTATTGTTTTTACAAAGAAAGGGGTTTTCCCCTCACAGAGTATATTTCCCCCCCCCCCCCTAATTTCTACACATATGTAAAGAGGACCTAAAATATATATGTAATCTCTATAATGAATATATACACATACATAGCTCCCCCATTATCATGTCTATCCCCCCGAATATATGCAAATTGTATCACATATGTTGGAAGTGCTTGGTGTGATACTGTGACAATGGGACACTATATAGGGGAGCTTTGTGGGTGTGTATGAATACAATTATAGAGTCTACACATTAATTTTTTTATCTTTACATATGTGTACAATTTATAAAAGAAAAAAAAAAAAAGTACTGATGGGACTTGAACTCCTAACCTTGTCTTGCAGAGTGGATCAGCTAAAGCATGCACTATACAAGCAGCTCATACAGAACATGTGTTGAATCCTTAGTTTACATTACAAATGATGACATCTAAGGAGGCGGGGCTTGCATTAGCCCTGAAGACAGAATGCCCTCTTTAAAGTAGCGCTAAAGGACTGTGGGAAAGGTGAAAAAACTTTTGGCAAAAGCCTTTAAACAGGCAGTCATTGCCGATCCTTCACCTACAGCTGGAGATGTCATAGACCCCAGCGCCCTTTGGGTTTTCATATCAATTTTAACAGCTCGGGGGAGTAACACAGAGTTGCAGGCAGCCCAAACACGGCAAGGGGCGTGGCCGGGGGTTTCCTGTCTTGGGGGTTCCCCAAAAGGCGAAAGAAATTCAGCCCGCAACCAGTGAGGGGGGGGTGTCTGGGAATCGAACGGGGGGCTTCTGACAGCAAAAGAGCAACAGCGAAACAATACAGATTTACAGAGAAGCTATTTGCTAAAAACCAAAAATGATGAGGTAATGCAACCCAATTACAAAAGTGTTATTTTTATGTCCCCATAACTGGACATGATCTTTGTAACGATAAAAACCCCTTTAAGTAAAAAGGTAGTTATATAGGCCTCCCCAATAAGTAGAAATATGATTTTATTAGTATTTATTGGGCCCTGTAGGAAATTTTTTCCCCCCCTGTACCCGTAGTTGCCCTGTCCCCCCCTTGTAGAAGGTAGATGTTTCCCTGTAGCCAGTAAGTTCCCCCTTGAAAACCAAATAGATGCCCTTTATGGAGCCCCCTGTAGCCAGGTAGATCCCCCCCTTAGACCCCTTTTTGCATGTAGATGCCCATGTAGCCCCTGTGCAGGTAGATGCCTTTTTAGACCTTGTACCCAGTTAGTCCCCCATGTAGCCCTGTAGGGGTTTGTGATTCCTGTACCCAGTAAGACCCCTTGTAGCCCGTGAGCAGGTAATTGCCCTGTATCAAGTAGCTCCCCCTGTAGCCAGGTAATTCCCCCTGTACCCAGGTAGGTGCCTTATGTAGAAGCCCCAAAAGAAGCAAATTGACCCAGCGAACCCAGTTGCTAAAAAAACTTAGTAATTTTTTTTTGGTTTTATGGATAAAAAAACCTCCATCATAGCACAGGGGCTCATCAGGCGAATGGCTGAGCTTTTCGGACGATAAAATGCCCTTTAGCATAGCAAAAGAGAGGTAAAAAACATACATTTATACAAATCCTTAAAACAAAAAATATTCCCCGAACGTAAATGCCCTTTTCCCGCATAGCGCACTCTCACTTGGGTATTAAAACCAAAGGGGTGACATGCGGAATGCGCAAATGCCCAAAAAATTGAGGTGCCCGATGGGGCAAGATGCGCATGCGCAGACGCCCAAGCGAAAACAAATACAAGGATAAAAACAAAAACAAGAACAAAAGGCGGGGCGCGTGGCAATGATGCAAAACCGCATAATACGTCGCTATTGACGGACAGGGCAAACAAGCTAAAAACAAAAAAAGTACAGATAAAAAGAGGTTTTTTTAGTACCTTTCCCTATAGTAGAATGTATGTTGCCCATTTTGAGTGAAAAAAAGGGATCATTGTTTGATTCATGAAGTGACATGGAAATGGGTCCATAAAGGCTGCCAAACTGTCTGAGAAAATCGTAGTGAAACGTGTTTCAGTTTGGATTTAGCCCCTTAGGCCCGTAGTGTTGAGGTGAGTGTCCAAAAGGCCTCTCTGTCTCGCAAAAGGATCCATCCCCCAGAAGTTTGCAGCCTTTTTAAAGGTCTGCATTCATGTCCTTTAGTATATCAAACAATAGATGCCCTTTTTTACTTAAATAGGATAATTTCTTTTTTATAGGGAAAAAGGGGATTAAGTAAAAAATTTGTTTTTTTTTTCTTTGTTGTTTTTAGTTGTTTTGTCCTTCGGTCAATCGCAGTTTTATGCTGGGGTTTGATCATTTGGGACGGCGCCCGGCCTTTTTTTTTTTGTTTTTTTTTTTATCCCTTTTATTTGTTTTTTGGCTTGGGGGTTGCGCATGCGGTATTGCCTCATCAGGCCTCATTTTTTGGCATATTGGATGTCCCCCGATGTCACTTTCCCTTTGGTGTCGTTGACCCCGGGAAATGAGGTGGCTATGGCGGAACAGGTGCATTCAGCGATTGGTGTAGTTTTTGTTTGTTTTAAGGTTTGTATTAATGTATGTTTTGTGCCTCTATTATGCTATGACTAAGGACTTGTATGTCCCAAAACGCGTCAGCATTCCCTGAGTGAGCCATGTCTTTTATGGAGGTTTGGTTTTATCCCTAACCCAAAAAAAATTATAAGTTTTACAGCAACTGGATTCGTGGACAATTTGCTTCTTGGGGTTGTACTTCAGTTCTGGAAGGGATTTCGTTTAGTTTATTGAAGCTGAATGTGGGGGGGTGACAACTTCTTTTTTTTCGGGGCCTTTTGTACCCCTTTTGCCCGGAAGATGCCCCTGTAGTTATTGAAAATAAAAAAAAAAAAGCAAGTACCTCTTGTTCCCTGAAGCGCGTCAGGTCCAGAAGCTGGTGAACGGTGATGTCATACGCCCCTTACTCCGTCCGAGCTCCTGGGATTTCTGGGCCCACAGAGGCTTCCGACCCAGGAGATCCAGCGTTTGCGGCTTTTTATGAAACCTCGCACCACGCCCCTGGGGGTATGTTCATGACAGCGCTATGAGGTATACTACAAGGGAGAAGGCAGGCGGTAGGCCGAGTTCACACGGTTTATTCACAGGTTATTCATTTGAAGGGCTTTTATTTTGGGGGGAAAGATGTCTTTCTATGTTGTCTTCACCACACCATAGAATATACTGGAAGCGGCAAAAAATTCAAGGGGGGCAAAATGTAAAAAAAAATCCCTGCGCATGTTTGCAGCTTTTTGTTTTTACAGGTTCCTCTTCGGTAATGATGTGTTCTTGTTTTGCGGGGGTGATACGATTTCCGGGCACGGCAAAATGTGGGGGTTAGTTTTAGACCGAAAAAAAAAAAAAAAACCCAAAATATTTTTATTTCTCCATTTTCGCCCCGCGCCATTTTCTGAGCCCAAATGACTTTGTTGCATTCCACTCAGGCCCGCTTTTTTTTGGTCCCCTTTTGGAATACAAAGAGTAATTTTATTACAAATTATGGGGGGGGTGAAATGAAAAAAAAAAAAATTAAAATAGCCCCTTTTGCCACTAGCACAATCCAATATCGCGACACTACTAACACTTAAAGGGGTTTTATCATTTCATTAAATGGCCTTTGAATAAGGGGGGCGTGAAACAAGAAATTTTTAAAGGTGTCATTAGCAAAGCTGTCTTGTATTTCCCCCTATTCCTTTCTTCGTTTTTTTGTAAACACGTTCCCCAGGCCGGTGGGGTTTCCCCCTCCTTTTTTTCATTAGCAGGGGTCTAATAATTTACATTTGTTTGCCCCCGGGGGTCCTATTCCAGAGCTTGCATTCCTCCTCTCCTCAGAATTAGGGGCCCACAACAATTTCACTCTATAAGCTAGCTGCCTCCTCATTTACACTGCAGCTGTCTCTAAATCAGAAAACAGCGAATTGTCCCCCGGTGCTTTAAGTCCTTTGGTAAGGGGCCCAAAAAAAATTTTACTCTATACAGCTAATGCCCCCAATTTACACTGCAGATACTGCTACAATCAGAAAACGCAGAATTGTGGTGGGCTTATGTAAACATGAAAGGGAGAGGGTCTGTGTCGGATGGATTAAACTGTAGCAAAAATTAGTGTGAGAGTCAGTGTGAGTTCATAGAAAGTTTAAACTGAATGCAGGCCTGTGGATGTAAAAAAATCTTACAATAGACTGCATAGGGGAAAAGGGGCAATGATATGTGTGGGGGGGGGGACATGGAGCCGCATGAACATGGGGAAGGGGGATGATTCACCCCCTTCAGTTTAAGAAACACCAGTGGATTTCTGAAGTGAGAGCTCAAGCTTCAAGAGAAAGCCCAACTGAAAAAACGATACATCCCCTTTAAAAACTATCAAAAGGACATAGGGAATTTTTGGGAAAAAATTTTGCTACTTAGAATACTGAACAATTTTTTAGGTTCTTGTCATATTTTTGATCAAAATGCTTAAAACCCTCCTCCCAAATTTTAAGGGGACCTCAATGAGGTGGGAACCCACAAAAAATTACCCCTCTTTAGGGGGCCCGTTCAGACTCCACTTTCAGGGAGAGAAAGCTCCAGTAATGGTATTCTGATTCATATAAAAGCCTGTGCAGGGGGCTTAAAGTGCAAAAATCCCAAGGAGGGCCAGCCACTCCCCTACAAAATAGAAAAAAAAGAGCATAGGTGAACACTGGTGTGGCAGTGACATAAAAACAAATCCAATATCAAAAGCACTAAGTCATTTTTTTTCAGAAAAGTTTTTGGGGGTGAAGAACCGATATTGTTTCTTTGATGTTTGTATGGGGGGGGGTGGCTGCCCCCCCTTTGTTTTTTTTGCATCCACCCACCTGCACAGGTTTTTTAATCAATGCAGGTACCTTGTAGTGGAACCCTTTTCTCCCCTGAAATGTGGAGGGTCTGAAAAAGCCCCAAAGAGGTAAACGTTAGTGTGGTTCCCACCGTATTAAAGGTCGCCTTGCTGATTGGGAAGCAGTTTTGATCAAAAATGTGAATAAAAACCTTTTTTACTTTTTTTAATGTATTCTAAGAGTAGAAAATGCTTTTCCAGTAGTTCCTATGTGCCTTTTGTTTTTTGTGCTAGTAGTGCTGCTGATATTGGATTGTTTTTGGGTATGTTACTGCCACATCAGTGTGCTCCTACAGTGGGGAAAAAAAAAGTATTTAGTCAGCCCCCAATTGTGCAAGTTCTCCCATTTGGATATGAGGGCCTGTAATGACATCAATAGGTCGACCTCAACTGTGAGAGACAAATGAGAAAGGGAAATCCGAAAATCACATTGTCTGATTTGGAAGAATTTATTTGGTAAATTATGGTGGAAAATAAGTATTTGGTCCAATAACAAAAGTTCTCTCAATCCTTTGTTCTATCTCTTTGTTGGCAATGAAGAGGTCAACGTTTTCTTTTCTTACAAGGTTGGCGCAAAACTGTGCTGGATGTTGGCCCATTCTTCCATGAAAGATCTCCTCTAGAGCAGTGATGTTTTGGGCTGTCGCTGGCAAACATGGACTTTCAGCTCCCTCCAAAGGTTTTCTATGGGTTGAGATCTGGAGACTGGCTAGGCCACTCCAGGCCCTTGAAATGGCTTCTTACAAAGCCCTCTTCGTTGCCCTGGCGGTTTTGCTTGGGATCATTGTCATGCTGAAAGACCAGCCACGTTTCATCTTAATGCCCTTGTGATGGAAGGAGGTTTGCACTCAAAATCTCACATACATGGCCCCATTCATTCTTTCCTGCACACGGATCAGTCGTCCTGGTCCCTTTGTAGAGAACCAGCCCCAAAGCCTGATGTTTCCCCCACCCCCATGCTTCACAGTAGGTCTGGTGTCTTTAGATGCAACTCAGCCTTCTCTCTCCTCCAAACACGACGAGTTGTGTTTCTACCCAAACTGGTTCTTTTTGGGTTTTCATCTGACCATATGACATTCTCCCAATACTCTTCTGGATCATCCCAAATGCTTCTAGAAAAACTTCAGGGGCCCCGGACATGTACTGGCTTAAGCAGGGGACCGTCTGGCATGCAGGATCTGAGTCCCTGGGGGTGTAGTGTGTTACTGATGGTAACCCTTTTTTTACGTTGTCCCAGTCTTCGCATTCATGGTCTCCACCCCCCCCCCCCCCCATGTATTCTGGGATTTTGCTCACCGTTTTTGTGATTATTTTGACCCCACGGGGTGAGATCTTGCTGCAGCCCCAGTGGAGGAGATTTTAGGGTCTTTTATGTTTCCATTTTTAATTATTGTTTCCCACAGTTGATTTCTTCACAGCAAGTGCTGGCCTATTCCCATTGTCTTCCCGCCTGGTGCAGGGCTACATTTTTTGTTTCTGGTGTCCTTCAGCGCTCTTGGTCTTCACCATTAGTGGAGTTTGGAGTGTGACTGAGGTGTGGACAGGTGTCTTTTATACTGATAACTAGTTCAAACGGGGCCCATTACTACAGGTAATGATTTGGGGGAAACAGAGGGGCCTCTTTTTCAGAAGAATTTTCAGGTCTGTGAGAGCCAGAAATCTTGCGTGTTTGTAGGGGCCCAAAATTACTTATTTTCCACCAATAATTTGCAAATTAAATTCTTTCCCAGATCAGACAATGGGTTTTTCTGGATTTTTTTTCCTCATTTGTATCTCATAGTTGAGGTCGACTATGATGTCAATTACAGGCAAATCTCTCTGTTTAAGTGGGAGAACTTGCACAACTGGTGGTGACTAAATTTCTTTTCTTCTCATATAGATAATGCAGACAGGTGTAGAGATAGGCTCTGTATTATCTGTCTATGGCTGGATGTAATAGAAGCAGTAGGGATGGCAAATATGGGAGCCTTAATTAGGCTTCCAGCTACCATGTCAAATTTCTCCACGCCCTACAATCTAATCATGTGGAAGGGAGGGGGTAAAAACAGCCGACACTGCGGCATATGCTCTAGCAGTTAAGCCCTCTCCATAGCTCCTTACCAACATTATGACGCAAATTTATGTTAGATGTTGGAAAAAGGGTTAAGACTGTTTAATCTAACTTTATGCTGTCTACATGTTATTATTGAAAAATGTGCCTATTGGGCCTTATTTATCCCAAAAAAAGTCTAGCAGTAAGATGTTTCCCTTTTTTGCCCATAGCAACCAATCAGAGCAATAGTAACCAATCAGAGCCCATAGAAAACCAATCAGAGCCCATAGAACCAATAAGACCTCATAGCAACCAATCACAGCTCAGCTTTCATTTTTTATAGTCCTCTGGAAAAATGAAAGATGAGCTTGATCAGTTACAATGGATTGATTGGTTGCTATGGGCTCTGGTCGCTATGAGCTTGATTGGTTGCTATGGGCCTGATTGGTTGCTATGGGCGCGTTTGGTTGCTATGAATCTTATTGGTTTTATGGTCTATATGGGGCTCTATTGGTTTTAATGGGCTCTTGTTTGGTTGCTATGGCTCTTTATTCGGTTCTATGAGTCTGATTGGTACTATGGGCTCTGTGGTTCTTTTTGGGCCCCTTTGGTTTTTCTTGGGCTCTGATTGGTTGCTATGAGATCTGATGGTTGCTATGGGCTTTTGGTTGCTATGGGCTCTATTGTTGCTCGGGCTCTGTTTGGGGGTATGGGGTTTATTGGTTGCCATGGGCTCTGATTGGGTTTCTATGGGGTCTGATTGGGTTTCTATGGCCTGATTGGATTTCTATGGGTCTGTTTAGTTGTATGGGCGCTGATTGGATGCCATGGGCTCTGATTAGTTGTATGGGCATGATTGGTTGCTATGGGCTCTGATTAGTTGTATGGGCTCTGATTGGTTGCTATGGGCTCTGATTAGTTGCTATGGGCGCTGATTTGGGTGCTATGGGCAGAAAAGGGCAGTCTTACTGCTGGACAGTTTTTCATAAATGAGCCCAGAGTCTGATATAACAACAGATGAAACAAAAACCATTTTTGACATTAGAAGAGGACACTGAGGAGGCGGCTGCACATAATGAAAAGGAACCTAGAAAATGACGGAAAAAAGAAAGTGGAGCATTAATAAAACAGCAAACACCTCACTGCACAAGCCCATTAATATGCATCAGCCTCTGTGATTCTTCCCCGCCGCTTGCAATGAGGCTGCCTCCTAATTCATTTCTACTCACCGACGGAGGGTCAAACCAGGTGATCAGCGAGAAACTAGGTCACTGACGAAATCCTGCTCATGAATATAACGAGCACGAGAGCAAAGCAGATACATACAGAATTAGACAAACCCCAAGAGAGCTGCTCTGTAGGAACCTTATTTTTTGTACATAGGGGCATATTTAGTAGTTATATTCTTGTCATAGGGGCAGTTTATAGTAGTTATATTCTTGTACATAGGGGCAGTATTTTTAGTAGTTATATTTTTTGTAATTAGGGGCAGTATTTTTAGTAGTTATATTCTTGTACATAGGGCAGTATTATTTTAGTTATATTCTTGTACATTGGGGGCAGTATTATAGTAGTTTATTCTTGTACATAGGGGTCCCCATTATAGTAGTTATATTCTTGTACTTCGGGGTCTGTATTATAGTAGTTAGATTGTTGTTTGTGTGCAGTATTTTTGTAGTTATATTCTTGTACATAGGAGGCAGTATTATAGTGTTATATTCTTGTACAAAAAGGGGGCGTATTATAGTAGTTAATAATCTTGTATATGGAGGCAGTATTTTAGTACTTATATTCTTGTACATAGGGCAGTTTTTATAGTAGTTTTATTTTGTACATAGGGGCAGTATTATAGTTGTTATTATTTTTGTACTAGGGGCAGTATTATAGTAGTTATATTCTTGTACATAGGGGCCGTATTATAGTAGTTAAATTTCTTGTACATGGAGATATTATAGTAGTTATATTCTTGTCAAAAGGGGCAGTATTTAGTAGTTATTTTTCTTGTACAAGGGGGAGTATTATAGTAGTTATATCTTTTTACATAGGGGATTTTTAGTAGTTATATTTTTGGGAATAAAAGGGGTTTTATGTTGTTTATTTTTAAAATAGGGGGCAGTATTAAGTAGTTTTTTTTTTGTTCTTAGGGCAGTTTTAGTATTTTATTTTTGTACTAC
>JAODAL010076858.1:0-13476 GCA_025379985.1 Phyllomedusa bahiana | reverse complement strand
CAAAGATGGACACACCGGGACCCTCCCCCCTCGCCCCTATTTTTCTCTCAAAAACCCTCCCCCCCCTTTCTGACCAAAACCGTTTACCTTTTCCACCACCCCCACCCCACCGTCTCCCCCCCCAATCTGTGCACCCCCGCGGGAACCCCCTCGCACCTCTCTGACCTCTTACCCTCTTTCTACCATATCCTCATTTAATGACCCAGACCTGCCACCATTTTCTACAACCACACAATCACCCGCCTCCTTGATCAGTCGCTCCCCTCATACCAAAAACCCGCAAAACAACAGACCCCCTGGCAAAAACACTCCACAAACAGCTGAGGCACTTCCAGAATTGCTGAACCCGCTGGAGAAAACTCGCCCCCTAGATTTTGCCTTATCAAACAATCATTACACACGTTTAAATCTGCACTCACCTAGCCAAACTGGTTTTCTTCCCAATCTCTACCTCTCTTCTGAAAAACCCCAGACAACTATTAAAAAACCCTTTTTAACTTTTCCCCCCTCCCCCCCGCACCCCCCACCACCCTCCCTCCTTTCGCAGACGACTTTGCTTTAATTCCTACACAAATAAACCCTTTATCAAAAAAGTTCAGCCCCAACGCCCTCCCACATCTGCACAATGCTCCCCCCCCTTAACTTGTTTCCCCACCTTACACATAATTCTTCCTCTCAAAATGCCCAAATCCAACCCCACCGTAATCTTGCCCCCACCCATCCACCTTATCCCAACCTTAGTGCTGCTTTCATCCAGCCCTCACCCATCTTTTAAACTTATGCAACCCTGGCTTCTTCCCTTCCTTTTTTAAACATGTTACTATCACTCCCACCCTTTAAAATACCACCCTTA
Source organism: Phyllomedusa bahiana (assembly GCA_025379985.1). Classification (NCBI taxonomy): domain Eukaryota; kingdom Metazoa; phylum Chordata; class Amphibia; order Anura; family Hylidae; genus Phyllomedusa; species Phyllomedusa bahiana. The sequence continues at coordinate 12,623 of JAODAL010076858.1, read as the reverse complement.
CCCCTCCCCCCTGCCAACTATCCCCATCTCACTGCTCCCCTTTTGCCCCCAAACCCTCGAGCAACTTGTCTATCTTTAACTGTCCTCCCACCCTCCCCCAACTCTCTTCTCGACCCATAAAACCCGGGTTTTGACCCCACCACTCTCCCGAAACCGCCCTAACCAAGGTCACCAATACCTACAACGCAAAAAGCCCAGTGTGGACTGGGGGGCGGGGGCCCCCCGGGGGAAATGCCCGGGGGGCCCACCCTACTGTACATTAAAATATTACGCCTCTCAACAAAATGTGCCCTTTTTCCCACATAATACAGGTGCAAAACAGAACTGTATTGTGTAGTACAAAGCAAGAAGCACACATCTGTCAGTCTAAAAAACATAACACGGGGCTAATAGCTCCATCCATACCCCCACCACCACAACAAATCCCCCCACCCACTTTTAATATCCCCCCCCACTTTCCCCTTTGGTCCGCACCCACCACCTTCAAAATAAACACCAGCAAGAAAGTAAAATGGACTCCTATAAAAGGGTCGGGTGTTCCCCACTTTTAAAATGGGGACACATGGCGCGCCACTAACCCCGCCAATATAATTTAAATTTTAAGAGCCCACATAGGGGTCAACACCGCTCAGGTATAACTACAACAGCCATAGGGAACCCCAAGAGGTCAACCCCACTCATATAACCTAAACACCCCATAAGACCAACAAGAGGTCAACCCCGCTCAGGAAATAACCTCCCAACACCCCCTATAAAACCACATAGAGGTCAGAAAAACCCACTCGGTAAAACCCTTTACAACACCCTTTATAGCCCACAGGGTCAACACCAGCTCGGGAAAAACCCTACAACACCCCAAAAGACCCCCCAATGAGGTCAACACCAGCCGGGTATAACCACAACACCACCAATAGCCCCCCAATAAGGTCAGACCCCAGCTCAGGTATAACACAACACCACCAATAAAAACCAAATAGTGGTCAGACACCGCTCGGGGTTAACCTACCCCCACCCAAATAGAGCCACATAGAAGGTCAACCCCCACTCAGGAAAACCTAAACCCCCAAATAAGACCACAAGAGGTCAGACACCGCAAAGGAAATCAAAACCCAAATTTAAAACCCCTTGTTTTCGGGGACCCCCAAAGGCTCAGGTTTTTCCCTTCAACCCACCCTTTTTTGAGCCACAGGGTAGACTTTCCGGCCACAACCATCCCTGCGAAATTACACAAAAATTCTTAAACTCAATTTTTTTCCCGCATTTTTTTACCCATCCCCCCCTGTACAAATACCAGGGTGAGAGGCGGGACAAACCTATATCCTAAGGGGTTTTAGGGTGGGGAGGGCCACAGGTAACAAAAAAGGCCCTATTTAGGGAGGTAGCCCCGCTGAATAAGTTTTCAGGCCCGCCCCAGGTGGTTGGGTGGGACCCACCACATGAGGGTAAAAAAGCCCCCAGGTAATAAGCAGGCCCCAGTTATGCAAGTTTTTTAGGCTTCAGTTAGGTGGGGGACCCAGTTTGTTAGGCTGTAGGTAGGTTTGGTGGTCCCATTAGTTGGCTGTAGGTAGGTGGGTTTCCCCCCCTAAGGAACTTAGGGAGTTGGGTCCCCTTTAAATAGGCGAAGCAGTTAGGGGCCCCCTTTTGGTACTTTAAAAACAGTTAGGGTCTCCTTTTGTACTATCGACAGTTAGGGTCTCCTTTAGGTAGTAACAGACAGTTTTGGGTTCCTTTAGGTAGTCTACAGGGGGTTAGGGGCCCCCTTTAGGTAGTGTGCAGAATCGGGCCCCCCCCCTTTTGCTACTGTGTAGGAGTCAGAGCCCCCCCAGGTTTTTTGGTAGCCGGGCCCCCCCCCTTTAGCAGGGCCCCCTGTAGGTAGCCAAACCCCCCTGTAGTCAGGGGGCCCCTTAGGTAGCCAGAACCCCCCTTGTAGTCAGGCCCCCTGTAGGGGCCAATCCCCCCTTGAGTCAGGGGTCCCTGAGGTATCAGGACCCCCTTGATCGGGCCCCCCCCATAGGTAGCTGGGGCCCCTCATGTGGTTTTTCAGGGCCCCCCCTGTAGTAGTCAGGGCCCCCCTTAGTTGCCAAGCTCCCCTGTAGGGAGCCAGGGGCCCCCCCTTTTAGTCAGGGGCCCCCATGTAGGTACCAGGGCTCCCCAGTAGGGAGCCCCAGGGGGCCCCCCTGTAGGTGGCCAGGGCCCCCCGTAGGGAGCCAGGGGCCCCCCCCTTTTTCCAGGGGACCCCTTGTAGCAGGCAAACCCCCTTAGCCACCCCCCCCTTGTAGTCAGGGGCCCCCCCTTTTATCAAGCCCCCCCAGTCAGTGCCCCGCCCCCCAGTGCCAGACCCCCCCTAGTAAACCAGAGCCCCCCCTTTGTAGCCACTCCCCCCCTATAGCCAGTCTCCCCCCTGTACCAGGGCCCCCCTTTGTACCCTGTCCCCTTAGCCAGAGCCCCCCCTTTGCCCGTTCCCCCCTTGCCCATCCCCCCCCCAGTAAGGCCCCCCGGGCCCCCAAACCCCCCCTTAGCCAGTTCCCCCAGTAGCCCGAGCCCCCTTAGCCAGTGTCCCCCCCAGTAGCCCAGGCCCCCTTACCAGTGTCCCCCCTAGCCCAGGGCCCCCCCCCTTAGCCAGGGCCCCCTTCCGCCCCCTAGCCCGCCCCCCCAAAAGGGCCACCCCCCTTTGCCCCGTGTCCCCCCCCAAAAATTTTAAAGGGTTTCCCCCCCGGCCAACCCCCTTTGCCCTGTCCCCCATAGTAGCCAGGCCCCCCTTAGCCAGTGTCCCCCCAAGTAGCCAGGCCCCCTTAGCATCCCGGGCCCCCCTTAGCCCGTCCCCCCCCCCGTAGCCAGGGCCCCCCTTAGCCTGTGTCCCCCCATAGTAGCCAGGGCCCCCCTTAGCCAGTGTCCCCCCCATAGTAGCCAGGGCCCCCCTTAGCCAGTGTCCCCCCATAGTAGCCAGAGCCCCCCTTAGCCAGTGTCCCCCCCATAGTAGCCAGAGCCCCCCTTAGCCATTGTCCCCCCCATAGTAGCCAGAGCCCCCCTTAGCCAGTGTCCCCCCCATAGTAGCCAGAGCCCCCCTTAGCCAGTGTCCCCCCCATAGTAGCCAGAGCCCCCCTTAGCCATTGTCCCCCCATAGTAGCCAGAGCCCCCCTTAGCCAGTGTCCCCCCATAGTAGCCAGAGCCCCCCTTAGCCAGTGTCCCCCCATAGTAGCCAGAGCCCCCCTTAGCCAGTGTCCCCCTCATAGTAGCCAGGGCCCCCCTTAGCCAGTGTCCCCCTCATAGTAGCCAGGGCCCCCCTTAACCAGTCCCCCCATAGTAGTGTAGGTAGTTTTAAAAAAAAAAATCAATCAATCACTTACCTTGCTCCCGCTCCGGCTCCCGCTCCTGGACAGTCCCGGCCGCTCCGTGCTGCCGCCGGCTCCGTACTGCCGCCCTGCATAGGCGGCGCGGTGAAGTGACATCACCGCGCGCCTACGTCAGCAGTAGGGGCCGGCGCCCGGCAGGCTGAAGGCCTAATGCGTTCAGCCTGCCGGGGAGATCAGCGGAGTGGCGCTAGTGGCGCTGTGCTCCGCTGACACCGCGCAGCCCCGGGAGCCGGGGACATTAGTCCCCAACTCCCGGGCCGGTCTCTGAGCGCTTAGTCCCGGGCGTTTAGTGACCGGATGCGCGGACGGGCCCCGGGGAGCGACGGCACTGCCTCCGGGGCCCGCAGTGGCTCGGGGCCCACCGGGGGCTTCCCCGGTACCCCGGCGGCCCAGTCTGAGCCTGCTAAAGCCTCACACCATTACTCTGTCCTTCTCCTTCTAAACCTGTCCTCCGCATTTGACACTGTCGACCATTCCCTCCTGCTACACATCCTCTCCTCCCTCGGCATCATGGACTTGGGTCTTTCCTGGATCTCCTCATACCTTTCTGATCGGACATTCAGCGTCGCTCATTCTCGCTCCACATCCTCCCCCCGGCCACTCTCTGTTGGTGTCCCCCAGGGGTCAGTCCTGGGTCTCTTACTCTTTTCTATCTACACTCTTGGTCTGGGTCAGCTCATAGCATCACAAGGCTTTCACTACCATCTATATGCTAATGACACACAACTCTACATCTCTGGCCCGGATGTCACTTCTCTTCTCTCTCGGATCCCAGACTGTCTATCGTCCACTTCCTCCTTTTTCTCCTCCCGTCTCCTAAAACTAAATGTGGAGAAAACAGAACTCATCATCTTTCCACCGTCCCCCTCCATCCCTCCACCTGATCTCTCTATCACTGTCAATGGCTGTACACTCTCACCTGTTCCGCATGTCCGCTGCCTTGGGGTAATCCTCGACTCCGCTCTCTCCTTCAAACCACACATCCAAACCCTCACCTCTGCCTGCCGCTTCCACCTGAAAAATATCTCTTGCATCTGTTCATTCCTAAACTTCGACACCACAAAAATGCTCGTCCACGCCCTTGTCATCTCCCGCCTAGACTACTGCAACATTCTTCTCTGTGGCCTCCCATCTTCAAAGCATTCTTAACTCTGCTGCCCGTCTTATCCACCTCTCTCCTCGCTACTCCTCTGCCTCTCCCCTCTGCCAATCCCTTCACTGGCTACCAATTGCCCAGCGAATTAATTTCAAGTTGCTAACCCTGACCTTCAAGGCTCTCCATAACCTCTCCCCTCTATACATCTCTGCCTTAATCTCCAGATATCTCCCCTCAAGAAATCTCCGCTCCTCACAGGACCATCTTCTCTGTTCTCCTCTTATCAGCTCCTCACATAACCTTCTCTCGTGCTTCCCCCACACTCTGGAACATACTGCCCCAACATATCAGACTCTCCTCCAACTTTACCAGCTTCAAAAGCAACCTGAAAACCCATCTCTTCAGGATTGCCTATAACCTACAATAACCCAGCAGCCACTGTACTACCCCACAAACATGTCTGCCCCTCACCTCCTGTCTCTTCCCTCCTCCTTGTAGATTGTAAGCCCTCGCGGGCAGGGTCCTCTCTCCCTCTGTTGTGCCAGTTGTAAGTCATACATCGTTATTATTGTACTCATTTGACATATTATGTATGTAACCCCCTCGAATGTACAGCGCCATGGAATCAATGGCGCTTTACAATAAATGATAACAATAATAATAATAAAGCCAATCAGAGACCGGCGGGATTTTGTGACGTCACCGCACTATATAAGTCCGGGCGCGACGCTGACAGATCACACACCTCTCACTGTGCTGTGTAGGGAAGGTGCTGCCACCACTGCTGCTTATGATATCTCATACTAAAGAACTCACTTTTTTTACAGCGATTTTTGGGGGGTGTCACAGCTTGTCTCAGAGACTGCTTCTCTTACGTTTTTTAATTCTGATTTTGTGGGGTATTAGAATGAAGTCCAGTGTGCTTTCCAATTCAGCTGCATATTACATTTTAATGCTATTGCTCAGTTTCTTGAGCACATTGAATATCAAGGGTTATCTAAGCCTGTTGCTGTTGTTTTAACCCGTTAAAGAAACAGCGTTTTTACAATCCAAATACCACTTAATTTTTGGTTGCTCATTTCTTTTGCGCAATTTAGATCCAGGGGTGAATTAAGCGTTGTTCTGCTGTTGTGGTCACTAAAAGAAACGTTCTTTTTCACCGCCAAAGAAAATTTCTTGCCTGTAGCATAATTCTTAACCGAATGTTAAAATTACAAGTTTTTTTGTTGTTTTTGTTCTAAAATACACGCCGTTTTAACACGCTTTCAAAGCTGGTAATTGTTGGCAGCACATTTCTTTTGCACAATTTACATCCCAAAGGGGTTACTAAGTATTTTTCTGCAGTTGTAAATTAAATAAAGAAACGTTCTTTTTCACCGGCAAAGAAAAAAATTTTACCTGTAACATAATTCATATACGAAGGTTAATTACAAGTTTTTCTGTTGTTGTGTTCCGTAAAATAACACGCATTTTATCACGCTACAAGCTGCGTAATTGTTGGCAGCACATTTCTTTTGCGCAATTTACATCAAGGGTTAACTAAGTATTTTTCTGCAGTATGTACTCTAGTAAAAAGGAAACGTTCTTTTCGCCGCCCAAAGAAGAAATTTGCCTGTAGCATAATTCATATCCGAGGTTAATTAGCATGTTTGTGCTTTTCATATTCAGTAAAATTACAGTGTTTTTAAACGGCTCATACAAGTAAATTTTTCCTACCCATTTGTGGAGCACAGTTTATATTGCGAAGGGTTACCCCATCTTGTTAGTGGGTTCATTTGGAGCAAATTAAGGGGTGTGTATTTATCATATACAGGATATATTCATTCAAACAGTTGTCTGTCATTTTAGAAAAAAACAGTATGTCAGACAGAGAGGTGGCAGGCCGCTTCACCTGCGAGTGGCGAGTGGCACAAACATTCCCGAGCAGGGCAGGTCGCAGGCACAGAAGGGGACGTCGCAGATGGAGTCACTCGGTGAAGGCAGAACTGACGCGTATCTAGCGGGCCGTGGGTGTTCAGCAACACATTGGTTTCTTGATTGGTTGACTAGGTACATCCACTTCCTCCCAGTTGAATCTGACAACTCCAGCCAAGAGTCGGATGGGACGTCAGACCACAACCCCTAGTTGGCATGGCCCAGGAGCGGGTCAGCGACACTCACCGGTTTCTCAATCCCCGCCTCTGTCCATTCCGGTTCCCTCAGCCAGAGATTTCTACTATGTGGTCTGGGGCTCAGCGGCCACTATATAGCGAGGATGAACAATTTGAGGAGGGCCAGTGAGCAGCTACTTGCAGCGAAGAAATGGGGCCAAAATCCTGCTTCTTGCAGTAGGCGGCAAAGTATAGAGTGGAGAGAGGCCTGGGAGTCATGTTGTGAGGGGTTCAAGCCTTGCATACCAAGACCGGTGTATGAGGACGAGCAGTGACGATGAACACAAAATCGATGATGATGTAGCCGACCGCACTTGGGAGCCGGGTGTGAAGCATAGGGCTTTACATCATCGTTCAGGAGAAGAGGGCGTCAGTCGCGCGTCAGACAGCGCGCAGCCAGCAAGTGGGTTGTGTGGCGTGAGGTCTGCAGGGTGGCAGTGTGTTGAGGTTGGAAGCCAAGCAGCCACGGGTAGGAGAAAAAAAAACCGTTCGCAGGATCCAAGAAGTAGCGGTACAGGGGCTCAGCAAGCAGCGGCGGCACGTAGTCACTCAGTGCGAGCGTTGGATGTTAAAATCAGCTTACTTGGCGTGTGGCAATTCTTTGTTAAGACACCGGAGGAGCCAGAATATGGGTATATGTAGAATCTGTGGGCAGAAAGTGAAGCGTGGCAGGGGCTAACGTTGGCACATGGTCCCTTCGTCAACCAAAGCAGGTCACTCATCCGGTGGCGCTGGAAACGATCGTGGCTTCAGATGTGGTGGTCCTCCTGCCGGCGTCCTAGCAACAGCAGCGCCCCAGTGGCACGCATGCCATTCAGCCAGTCAAGGCTCCACCACTCTGCACGGGAAAGGGAGCTGTTCTCTCTTTACAATCATCTCCCGTCCAGAAGTTCCTACTCCTCGCTACTCATGCGCCAGCTGTCGTTCAACGAGGCGATTGCAAAGAGACAACTTGTATGCGTCCAACCATCCTAAGGTTGCAGAAGCTGAATTCTCCTATCCAAGTTTTTGGGGTACTGCAGTCCCTCCCTTTCCAAAGGTGGACTCTGCACCATTCAGAGAACTAATGGCTTGTGCTAGCGAGATGGAGAGTTCCAAGCCGTATTTCTTTTCCAAAAGGGCAGTTCAACACTTCAGGAAAATATGTAGAACAGAAGGTGGGCCAGTCCTTTTGCTTATCGGTTTGTTCCAAGGTGATGGCAGTGCGAACGTCTGGAGCTGTAACTACGGTCAGGGCCTATTACATGTCCTTTCGGCCCACTGGGTGAAATTTGCTTCCTGCCAGCACACCAACAAGCTTGGACAGGAGGACGCCGCTTTTCCTCCACGTTGTCAAACTGCGGCTCCTGCGCCATAGTCCGCTCCTCCTTCTCCACACACCACCATCATCTCAGCCTCCACAAGTAATTGTCCATCATACCACATGTGGTAGGGCAAACATCTGCTTTGAGATCGATGAAAGTTCCCCATGTAGTTTTATGTTGATCTCTCACCTTTCTCATGATCAAGGGAACCCCACGAGGTGAGATTTTGTATGGCGCCCCAGACCGATGTCATTTTGTATTTCTACGATTTTCTAATTGTAATGGCTCGTGACTAGAGATGGGCGAATTTCTCAAAAATTCGATTTGGTCACTTCGTCGAATTTTCCGTCAAAATTCGTTTCGGTCCAAATTGCTTCGGGACGAATCACGTTAAAAATAGCTATTTCAGGCTGCACAGAAGCTGAAGGGTGCTGTAGAAAGTTGTGCCATGTTAAATATGCAGAGGGAGCTTGGTTTGGTCTTCATATCATGTTATGTTTTATTATGAACGCCATGACTGCCGCCCGCTCTTGAAATCGCTTCCAAGTAAAAATACCTGGGCACGTAAGTGGACAAAACTGACAAAAAAACTCAAGCGGGAAATTGTTGCTGATAACGGTCATCCAGCGAAAGCTGGAAAAAAACAAGATGAGAGCCTCAGGTGACAACATTAGTGAGTGTGGACGGTGACCGGCGGCAGCCTCAGCTGCATGAGGTCAGAGTGTGGCACAATGGGACAATTCTGGAGGTGGCAAAAACAGGAGTAGGCACAGAGTGGCACAATGGACACAGTGTGGAGTCATGGCAGAAGCCACAGCCTGAGTCGACAGTGGACAATGACATTCTGGAGGTGCAAAACAGTAGTAGGCCCACAGAGTGGCACAATGAACAGTGTGGAGGTTACGGCAGCAGCCACGCAGCAGCATGAGGTAGACAGTGAACAATAGACATTTGGAGGTGGCAAAAACTGGAGTAGTCACAGAGTGGCACAATTAGGACACAGTGTGGAGGTCACGGCAGAAGCAGCAATGGAAAGGTTCAGACAGTGGACATTGACATTTTGGATGGTGGCAAACAGTAGTTAGAACCACAAGAGTGGCACAATGACACAGTGTGGGGTCACGCAGCAGGCAGCATGAGGTCAGAGACCAGTGGCACCAAGACATTCTGGAGTGTGGCAAAAACAGGGTAGGCCACCAAAGTGGCACAATGACACAGTGTGGAGGTCACGGCAGCAGCCACAGCAACAGCATGAGGCCAAGCAGTGGCACAATGACATTTTGGAGGGGGCCATTTTGGAGGTGGCAAAAACAGGAGTAGGCCACAGAGTGGCACAATAACACAGTGTGGAGGTCCCGGCCAAAAAGCCCCCAGCCACAGCCAGCAGCATGAGGTCAGGCAGGGCACAATGACATTCTGGAGGTGGCAAAAACAGGAGTAGGCCACAGAGGGGGCACAAGGGACAGAGAGTGGAGGTGACGGCGGCAGGAGCAACAGCATGAGGTCAGAGAGTGGCACAATGACACAGTGTCGATGTCACGGCACCAGCAACAGCAGAAGCAGCATGAGGTCATAAAGTGACACAATGACAGTGTGGAGGTGGGTGGCAATACCAGTCCCTGGTAAAGATGGTTGGTGGCAGATGGAGAAACTGGCAGCAGATGTGTGGCATCAGGCAGGTGGCGGCATCAGAATAGTGGCTGAGGCAGGTAGTTTGAAACCCCGACTCATTTCTCACAGTTTGGGTGAGGCTCATGGCTGATTGTAGTCTGACCCTAAGGCATTGATGTGTGGAAATCCTGGCCGATCCACGCCTGATTCATCTTGACAAAGGTCAGTCGTTCCACATTTCCTGTGGACAAGCGGGTTCTCCTTGTGGTAACGATGGCCCCCGCCGCACTGAACAACGGATCTGATGACACACTACTGCTCGGGCAGACAGCTTTTCCACTGGAAACTCGGCAAGTTGCGGCCACACATCCAGTTTGGCTGCCCAGTAGTCCAGCGGATCTTCTAACTGGGTGGCAGAGTGCTGTCCAAGTAGGCCACTACCTGTTGGTTCGGGTCTGCTCATGTCCTGCTGCTGCTTCTGCTGGCGACTAACCTCCTCACTAGGCGGGTGAAGGAAAGCTGTCATCATTGACACCAACTTAGGTTGTGTGATGGGCTGGTCCCGCTCCCCACCGGGGGCAGTATTTCGTGACCCTTTGAAAAAACCCCCCCTTTTCAAAAAATTTTGTTGGGGAAAAAGGCTCCCTTTTTGGGGGGGGAAGCGAGGGCCCAAATTTAGGGGGGAAAAGCCAAAGTCCCTTTTTGTCGTATGCGACTATTCAGCGCACTAGCCGGGCAAATCGCATGCTGGGGGCCCATCTGCAAAAAATTTGACTCCGGGGGGGCCCCTTTGTCTCCATCTCCACTGTATACCCCCACGGGGGCTTGGGGTTCATCTCCTCGTCTTCCCATCCCCATCTACCTCCTCCAGCTGCCCCTGTCCTCCCCCCTTGTCATTTGGGGGTAGAAAATCCACCCCATTTCACCGAAAATTGCTTCAGCTCCAAAGCCTCCTCCTCCTCCATTTCATCCCCCCCCGGGGACTCATGGGGGCCTGCGAGATGTGGGTCGCCACGCCCTCCAGTCCCCTGCCCAGACAGTTTTTCAGCATCTGTTCCAGGACATGAAGCAGTGGAATGACTTTATTCATCCCCTTTAGTCCGGGCCCGACTGAAAAAAACCCCCTTTGGCCCCCTTTCAAATTTCCCCTCAACAAACGGCAGGGTCACGCATGACTGCCCCCTAGCGACATAAAAAGTTACAACGGGGGAGAAATCCTGTCCCCCCTGGATCTTTAAAAAAAATCTTTAAGGGCCCTTTTCCTTTTTCATACAGTCGGTCCAACATTTTGAAGGCGGAATTCCAAACGGGGGGAAAAAACATCCCCCAATCAAGTTTTTTTGGGGGAGGGGGGGGTTTTTTTTTTTTGGCCACCAACTCGAGGAGGGTTTTCTGGTTTTGTAGGAATGGATAAAAGTGCATAAACGGGTTTCCGGGCCCAAAATTTTTCAAAAACTTCTAAAGATTTGGGGGGGAAGACTTCAGGAACCTTTTCAAAATCAGTTTAAAACCCCCATGCCCCTTTGAAAGGGCGCATGGCCCAAACCCTCCTGGTGCAGTGGGGACCCCAAATTTTCCCTCCCTTTGTCCTTCCCCAATGGTTCCGTTTTGGGCGTTGGCGAGAAAAAAAAACCAAAAAAAAAAAACAAATACAAAAAAATAAAAAAAAAACAAAAAAAAAACAAAAACAGGATAAAAAAAACAAGAAAAAACAAAAAAAAAAAAAAAAAAAAAAAAAACAAAAAAAAAAAAAAAAAAAAAATCGAAATTTTCTTGTTTGCATGACGCGGGGGAAAGTTCCCCCCCTGTGTAAACTTTGTTCCCGAGGGGCAAGCCAGGTGTAGAACTGCGTGAAACCGTTGTGCCCTAACATGTGGTATGGGGAGCGGTACTTGAAAGGGCTGAGATGGTGGTGGGGGTGGAGGGGGAGGAGGGGACTTTGGCCCAGGGCCGCATTTTGGACAACGTGGAGGAAAAGCGGCCCCTGTAAAGTTGTTGGGTGCCTGGGTGGAAAGCACATTCACCCAAGGGGCCCGTAAAGGCATGTACCCCTGACGTGTTCAGCCCGACTCCGCTCTGCCGGCCCCTTTGGGAAAAAAAAAAGAAAGCTAAAGGGGACGGCCCACTTTCTGTTCAATTTTATAAGTGTTTGGTATGTTTTTGGAAAAGAAATTACGGTTTGGGAAACCTCCATCTCGGCTCGGCACAAGCCATTATTCTCAGTGGTCAGAGTCCCCATTTGGAAAGGGGGGGACTGCAGACCCAAAAACTTGGGGCCCAGCACGGTCAGTGCTGCACCTTAGGATGGTTAAACGCATACTTTGTCTCTTTTCAATCCCTCCTGAACCTGCGGCCCATGATAGCGAGGAGAGGAGCACGGGCGGGGATAATGTCAAAAGAGAAACACCCCTCTGCAGAGGGGGGGCCTTTACTGGCTGCTATGGCTGGTGCCACGGCCCCTGCTGCGCTGCGGCGAGGGGACCACCCCAAACTAGCCACGTTTCTCCCAGGCCACCGGGATGGGACGTGCATGTGTTGACGAGGGCCCTGGGGGCCAACGTTAGCTCCCTGGCTACGCTTACTTTCTCCCAAGATTCTACAATACCCAATTTGGCTTCTCCGGTGTCTTTGCAAAAACGCCACCCGCCGGTAGTGATGTTACCGCCAACGCTCTGCAAATGGTGACTACGCTGCCCCGCTGAGCCCCTATGCCGCTAAAATTTTTGGACCGCGAAGCGGGGTTTTTTTACCCCTTTTTCCCTTGGCCCCGACCTCACACGCTGCTTTCCCCCGCTGACCCGGGGCCCCACAACCCACTTTCTGGCTGGGCCCTGCCTGATCGCAAGCGACGCCCCCCCTTCTCCCGACGAGATAAGCCCTTCTTCACCCCGGCCCCCCCAAATGCGGTCGGTACATCATCATCGATTTGTTTTCACGTCACTGCGTCCCATCACCGGTTTGGTTTTCAAGGCTGACCCCCCCACAAAATGACCTCCCATGCCACCTCAAAATCTTGCTTTTCCCCCCTGCAAAAGAACATATTGGCCCCCCTTTTTTGCCACGTAGCTCGACGCCCCCTCAAAATTGTTCATCCCGCTATTTAAATGCG
>JAODAL010076857.1:0-13477 GCA_025379985.1 Phyllomedusa bahiana | reverse complement strand
TAATGTATGTGAAACAGTGACTGCACCAGCAGAGTAGTGAGTGCAGCTCTGGAGTATAATACAGGATGTAACTCAGGGTAAGTTATGTAAAGTTTTTGTCAAGGTCTGACTTTGATATCAAGTGAATCTGGTTGGGATTGTATAAGACTGTGTTGTGGGGCTTCTTTTAGAGGACTATGTAGTGTTACATGACACAGGACATGGTCCTATATGGCTTCTTCTACCTCCAGCTTAAAATACAAACTTCTAAGTGGAGATGAATGACGCTACCGTCTACTTAAGCAATAGAAAACGGATGTGTCATATGCGCAGTTAAGTGCCAGCTGTGAACAATTCTCTTTAAAATAACGACTTCAGTGAAAGGAGAGGGAACAAAATAACATTTTTCAAGGCCAAACTAGTAAAAACAGCAGGACACTAATGCTGTAATAAAGACACTCGAGATTCCTTCCAACGCCGCCGTGAGTGATTCGGGAGCAGATCTAACGTGTTGCAATCAGATATTCCTCTGTACTATAAGAATATGAAGCCTCCATTCTGGCCCATTATAAGGATTATAATAGACGGATAGAGCGATAAAACCTGCACATAGCTTGATCTCCTCACCCAGCTTTACCGGAATCCTTAATGGCGCAATAGCCTAGTCATAAAGTATTACGGCTACGAGGATATATGTATTCAGGACTAGAAAGCATTCTGTATTCAGGACCAGCTAGGTGACAAGTGACTGCTGTAAAGGCAGCCGTATTGGATGTCACCCAGCTGTCCTAGACTCCTGAATGGCACATCTTCCTGCTCATGAAATGATGAGATACCATTACATAACCAAGAGGTCTTCCATTCATTAGTCCAGCTTTCCTAAGGTGGTAAATGACATCTGCCTAGTGATGTGATAGGCGATATATTCATACATAACCAGGAAGATCTGCCATTCAGTAGTCTGGGAAAGATGGGTGACTTTCTGCTTAAAGGGGTTGTCTCACTACAAGGATTGCTGCTTTTTATGTTAAAGAACCTGCAAAAACAAGTCACTTTGCAATATATGTCCATTAGCAGTGTCCTACCTATTCCTAGATATCCCCTCTTGTATGGGCTGCATCAGCTCCTCAGGTTGCTATAGCTACTGACTTGTTTGATCTCTCCTGATAGGCTGCCAGCACTGGTTGCTATAGCTACAGACCTGTTTGATCTCTCCTGATAGGCTGCCAGCACAGTTGCTATAGCTACAGACCTGTTCAATCTCTCCTGATAGGCTGCCAGCATGGTTGCTATAGCTACAGACCTGTTTGATCTATCCTGATAGGCTGCCAGCACTGGTTGCTATAGTTACAGACCTGTGTGATCTCTCCTGACAGGCTGCCAGCACTGGTCGCTATAGCTACAGACCTGTTCAATCTCTCCTGATAGGCTGCCAGCACTGGTTCCTATAGCTACAGACCTGGCTTCTACTGCAGCCTAGTAGAAGCCAGTAAACACGCCCCTGAATTCAAAATGAAACCAAGAAAACAGGACTGAGGTGAGAGGAATCAGTGTAGTGAGACAACCCCTTTAAGATCTGTAATGGTAGCCATGTTGGTTGTCACCCAGCTTTACTATAATTTTTAATGGCACATCAGTCAAGAAGTAAGAATTATATTCATACATAACCAGAAGGACCCTCCATTCTGTTATGTGAGAAAGCTGGGTGGCAAGCCTTTCTATAGCAGTGCTGGCGGATTTTTGGCAATCACTCAGCTTCATTTAAAACAAATATAACAAAGAAATAAACAGAATTTCATTGAATTTAGAGACTGTTTATAACGTGATATTTAAATTCTTAATTATCCCCTCTTCATTATAACCTCTATTACTATAGTGAACTGTAACGGCAATGACTACTGGAGATAATTCTCAGATAACGATGACACGGAGCTGTCAAAAGAGATGTAGGAACCCCAAGCAGTCAACTAGCCAGATAGAAGACCGGCACGATCAGTCTTGTACCCAGCTTTGCAGCTATTTATCTATCCATCTATCTCATATCTATTTTCCAACTAATTATCTACCTATTTTTCTATCTCCTATTTCTGTTTCACATATATCTATTTATCTAGATAGGCATGAGGTAGATACATGATTAGATAGATAGATATGAGATAGATAGATAGACAGATAGATAGAAAAATAGACCTATCTATCTCATGTTTATCTATCTCATATCTATCTATCTATCTATCTATCTATCTATCTATCTATCTATCTATCTATCTATCTATCTATCTATCCCATATCTATCTCATATCTATCTATCTATCTATCTATCTATCTATCTATCCCATATCTATCTCATATCTATCTATCTATCTATCTCTCTCATATCTATCTATCTATCTATCTATCTATCTATCTATCTATCTATCTATCTCATATCTATCTCATATCTAAGCTATCTTACATCTATCATGTATCTGCCTATTTTTCTATCTATTCATTTGAAATCTGGATTAAATTTCTCCTCTTTTTTATTTCAATATTTACCCTGTTAATCTGTTACAAGGAGCAGATGTAGCGACCAGCGCTGGCAGCCTATCAGGAGAAATCGAACAGGTCTGTAGCTATAGCAACCAGTGCTGGCAGCCTATCAGGAGAGATCAAACAGGTCTGTAGCTATAGCGACCAGCGCTGGTAGGTTATCAGGAGAGAATGAACAAGTCTGTAACTATAGCAACCAGTGCTGGCAGCCTATCAGGAGAGATCAAACAGGTCTGTAGCTCTAGCGACCTGAGGAGCTGATGCAGCCCATACAAGAGGGGATATCTAGGAATAGGTAGGACACTGTTAATGGACACATATTGCAAAGTGACTTGTTTTTGCATCATGTTTAACATTAAAAGCAGCAATCCTTGTAGTGAGACAGCCCCTTTAATAAAACAGATTGAGCCATCTAGGAAAGCTGCCTTAGTGATATGACAATAGACCAGAGTGTATTTACAGGGGTGTAGCTATAGGGGATGCAGAGTTAATAGTCACTACCGGGTCCAGCAGCCTGAGGGGGCCCAAAAGCCCTTTGCAACATAAGGAGACACCAGCATTTTATGTGGTACGTGGTAGCTGGGGGGGCAATTTCACTTTTTGCACTAGGGCCCAGGGGCTTCAAGTTACGCCTCTGTGTACAGCCCAGCTTTCCTGGAGTCCTGAATGGTAAATTCACCATTGTAATCACCCCCTTCCCCTAGCACTGACTGCATGCCAATACAAATATGTTATTCAGGATCCTTGGAAAGTTGTGTGTAGACAGATGAAACAAAGTCACTGGAGCGGAGAGGATGGCGGAAGTCCCCATCTGGGGTTCTTTTCTTATTTTAGGGTAATATGGTCCATAATTGTCCGTCTCCGTATGTTTCGTGATGAATAGGGTTATTGGATGAGGGTACAGACGCCGCCGCCTCATTGTGTCATTGAAGTCCCTTTCCGTTCTGTGTCTCCGCAGAGTATGAGAGCGCCGCAGATTATCTCCCGCACCCGACAATAAAACCAATTATTCCCTCTTTATTCCCCTCTTCTGTCCCCATGACAGAATACATTGCCGGGCGCAGCAGATTTTTCCAAGCGCAGCAGATCTGCCATCCTCCATTTTAATTTCTTCTCAAAGATAAACTGACTTTGACAGCCTCGTATGGAGTCGCTTTTCAAGGGTCTCCCCCAGCTCTTGGGCTCAGGCGACTCCCCCTCTACAGATCAGATAGGACGTTTCTAATAAAAGGGAGATTATATAAAGTGCGGACCCGTCGTCTTTCCAGAGTCTACATATTTCCTTTTGTTACCTTCTTGCAGATGATGGAGGAGTTTCAGGGTCTTATGCTTCCCGCAGAAGATGAGCGTTATCAGCTGGTGCAGAAAATCGTCGAACACCTAATCGCCTGCAACCAAGACCTGGCCGAGGTGTCAAAGATCCAGTGGACCTTGAATATAGTGGACAAGCCCGATGTCAATGCATTAGTGCTGCCGGTGAGACCAATACTATATCCCTTAAAAGCATTTGGAGCACAACTTGAAAGCCCCTCCCCTTTTAAAAGGGTGAGTTTTATGGGCAAATTGCCCCTTCAAAACCCTGCTTCAGGCCCCCGCACTTCCTGTCCAGTCTGTGGGTGGTAGTACAGCAGTGACTGACATTTCAGTCTGTTTTCCCCTAGCTAAACCCCCCGTTAGAGGGGCCTTTTGGTGATGGAGGGGTTTTAAAACGAGGGCAGAAGGCTCCCAGAGTTAAAAGGGTTAAAGTTTGTCAGTAAAAAGGTAAACAATCTCTTGTGCTGCTGATAAAACAAACAGGGAGTGATTTTACCATACCACCCCACTATTAAACCCTGTTGGGGCTATGTTCTTTAGGCCCTTAAAAATGGGACGTATTTGGCCCGTATTTTGCCTTTTCCTGCGTAAAAAAAGGGGCGAGATACATGGGTTGCTTTAATGTTAGTGGGGGTTAAAAGGGGAAGCCCACGTGCCCATAAGAAAAACCCAAGGGGGGGGAAAATGTGGGGGGAAGGGAGGAAAAAAGAAAGAAATTTTAAACCCAAAGGCCTCCCCAAGGGGAATCCCCGGGAAAAAACAAGGAAAAAACCAATTCCCAGGGAGACCCTTTCCGGGAACCCAGGGGCCGCCCCACAATCCAAACCCCCTACGAAAACCAAAAATTTTCTTTATTACTAAAAACCCCCCCCCTTTTTGTAACTTTTAAAGGGGGGTTTTACGATTCCACCCGTAAGGAGCGCCATTTTTTTAAAAACCCTTTTTCCACAAAAAAATTCCCCTTTTTTTTAAGGGGGTTACAAGTAACCCAAAAATTTTTTAAGGGCCCTTTTTTTAAATTTTTTTAAAAAATTTTAATATGCCCCCCCGGAGCCGTCTTTTCCAAAAATAAAGTTAAATTTTTTACAAACCTTCCTCTTTAACTAGATGCCCCTTCCCCTTTTAAGGTTTGGTTGCTCGTTTTTGGGCACTCTCCTAGTCCATTAATTCTTCTATAGACTGTGGCCCAAAATGAACAGCACAGAACTGGGGTTTGGGCCCCAATGCTTTATACAGCGGTAGAATTACTCCTTTTTTCCCGGGGAGCCATGCTTTTTTAAATTACAGCAAATTTTTTAGGCTTAGAGGCAGCTGTTTGACACTGCAGTGTTCTGAAAGGTCTATGATCTACAAAAAACCCCCAGTCTTTCTCAAAAAGGGAATTTCCAAGGTTTTTCCCTGGGGACATATGATGCCTGCAGATTATTCAACCCGTTTGCAAAACCCCTTACATTTATAAAAACATTAAAACCTCATTTGCCAAGTGGCTCCCCAAAAAGGCACTCAGTGTGTCCGGGGGGTTTTTTGCTTCCCAATTTTATAAAGCATCTTCCATAGATTGCCCCTACCCTGCATAGTTTGGGTGAAATCTGCAAAACAAAAAACGGTATTGTTCCCTGTCACTTTTATCGTTAAAAAATCATTAAATAAGAGAGGACCCAATATGGGGAACTGGGGGCACCCCACTCATTAGGGGGGAACTCAGATTAGGGGGGTCTTTTCCCACAATCTCTGAGTAAAACCCAGCACCCCTTTTTTTAAAACCAATTCACCTTTTATCTCTAAACCCAAATGGATTCAAAATTTTAATAACAAACGCTTATGCGGGCCCGTGTAAATTTGCCTTTGCAAAGTCTAAAAAAAAAATTTTCCCACAGCTGCCAAAAATATTTCCGGTTTTTATGAAGGGTGATTTGGGAGTAGGGATCAGATTGGACTGACGTTTCTATCCTTGTAAACCCAATGTGGCAATCACTAAAAATTTAATTGAATTTGTAAACATACTTTTGTTATAGTCCTTTGACCCCCTCAAACTTTTTTTACCACAACAGATGTTAAACTTACGGCTATAATTATTTGGGCAAAATTGGAGTTTTTTTAAAGATGGGAAAAAACATTTGCTTGTCCCAAAGTCCCCTGGTTATAAAGTCACCGGGAATCTCAAAATATCAGGGTGAGGGGCCAGGGGTTAACCGGTGACCCTTTTTAAAGGGCTAGGTTCACCGGCTTAAATGCAGGGGGAAATTTAAAGGCCCGCAATTACGCTTTGGGGCCCGGGGGCGGGTGGGGGGGGGGGCCCCTCACCGGCCCATAGACTTTTTTTTCCAGCGGCGCGTATACGAGGTTTTAAATTCACATGTAATTTTATCCCCCCCCACGGGGTTCCCCGGCAGGGAGAGAGACGTAATCCATAGTTCTCTATGAGAATGGGGTTTTCCCTTTAATGACTTGGCGTTTTTCCAGCCGTTAATTTGCCCCTTGGGGGCCCGAAATTTAAAGGACAAAATTTAGGGTCCAATTTTAAGCCTTTGTAAACCCTAGCAAAGAACTTTGGGGTGTTTTCCCATTTTGGGCTGGACCCTTGTTCACATTAAGTTTATTTAATTGGGGCTTTGACTTTTTCTACACTGAGCCAATTAATTATAGAGTTGATGTTTTTTAACAAAAACTGGCACCCCTTCATCTGAAATTGGCCCACCCTTTAAAATCTATTTTTTAAATTTTAATATACTGGTGATGAACCTATTTGTTTCCTCTGCTTTTCCCGGGCCCCCAGTGCCAGCCCCCCATCACGGGTTTTTTTAAGGGTCCTACATGCTGGGATTTTGGGGTTTTTTGGATTTATATTTTTTAAAAGAATTTCTTGGGGGAAATCTTGCTGCCTTTCATTTAGAATTTTGGGTTGCTTTTATCACTTTTTTACGATTTTATTAAGCTTTCTTTTAATTTTAAAAGGGGCTGATCCCGGGCCTCTGACTTATTTTTTTTAAATCCTTTTTTATTGTTTATTGCCCTCTTAACAAAAGGGTAGAACCCATGGGGTTTTTAGTTTTTTTGGCTATATTTGTTCCATGGGAAAATATATTTTCCAATAAATTTCCCCAAAGTTTATTTAAAGCTCCCCCATTTGGCTTCTTATAAATATTTGTTAATAGCTGCCCCCAGTCTAGGTTTGGTTTTCCCCCCTCAAAAGGAAAATTTTGGGCCCCTTTTAAAAATTTAAAATTTTTTTCCCTTTCCCCGGTCTGTTTTTTTTTTTTTCCATTTTACGCAAAAAATGAATTAAAATTTTTGGTCACTGTTAAAAGATTTTCGAAATGTACCGCCCCGACAAGTTTTTGCTTTGTTAAAAAGTCCCAGATCCAACAGAGCACCCACTTCTATTTGGGTTTCCCTCCACAAAATGCCCCAAAAAATTATCCTCAAAACAGATTGGGGGAATTTCCCTTTCCCCATTTTCGGGTTGAGGGCAAAAACCGGGGACCCAGTCAATGGGGAAAAATTAAAGTCATTTTTATTATCACTGTACCTCCCTGGCTGCCCCACCATTTGATTATGTTTTGTTCTTTTATCTCCTCATTGAGGGTTCGGGGGTCTGTAAAATTACACCCAAAAAAAATTTTTTTCTGCATTAATCCCCCTTGTATTTCCCCCACAATGTTTCACAATTTATTTGGGTACTCGCCCTGTATTAACCCCTTTCAAATTTTCCTTCATATTTACTCCTTACCCTAAAAACACACTCCCCCTCCCCCCTTTTTCGCTCTGTCCCTTTCCCAAATAGATTAAAAACCCTTTTAAAAGGGTTTACCCCCCAATCATGCGAGGAGTCCAGCCATGTTTAGCAATTTCCCCACCCCCATCAAACAGTTCTCTACCCCTAGGCCCCCAAGTTCCCCCTTTTTGGTTTCAAAACTTTGATTTGTGAAAAGACATTTTTAAATTCCCTTCCCGTTTTTTTCCCCTTTTTGTCAACGGTTGGGGGTTTTATTTTAAAATGTTCATTAGACTGCATGGGATCATACCCTACCCGATTTAGTAGACAGCATGGGATTAAAGTTACCTGTTTAATGACGGGTTTTGATTAAAAATTTTCCCCCTTTTGGGAGATGGCATGGGGGTTATACATTACCCTTTCAGATGATGGGCCTTGGGGTTATACAAATTTTACCTTTAGTGGGACAGATGTGATTATTTATTTACCAATTATTTGTGGGATGGGGATTACATGGTTTTTGGGGGGTACCCTTTTTCTTTACTGTGGTTTGAAAAACATGGATCTCCCTATCCTGGTCTACTCCCCCTCCCCATTCCACTTCTCCAAACCCGGGCCCATATTGTTTGCCCCCTCTCCCAACCCATCTACCCCCTTTATTTTTTATTTTTGCCTCCCCCCCTATCCCTTTTTTGTTTTAAATACTTCCCCCAACCCCTTTTTGAAATTTTTTCCCCCCCAAAAGCGACCCCCTTTTCCCTTAGGTGCAATTTATCTGTAGAAAAGATTGCACCCCAAAGAAAAAACCGCCCGTGCTCTAAAAAACCCAAAACCCCCCCCTTTTTTACACCCAAAAATTCAGCCATCAAATTTTAATTCCCGAGCTCCCCCTTTTTTTCCCGATTTGCGCAATTGGGGACCGGCCCGTATTCCGGAGAACACAACCTTGGGGGTCCTTTCCCCTTTAGCTTTTTAGCCTAGTTCTTTAAAAATTATTCTTTTTGGGGGCCCCCTCCCACGTGTATTTTGTCATTGGTTTCCCAAAATTGGGGCCCCAAAAGCTGGGGCATCCCAGCCCTCCCCGTAATTTATCCCAAGGGGCCACAAAATGGGCCCAACCCCGGCCCCAGGGAGAAGCAAAACCCTTGGGAGGCGGGGGCCTGGGGGACAATTATTCTATCCGTTTCCTGATTTTAAGGGAAACCCTTTCAACTACTAAATGTCTTTTTTAAAATGCATCTCGGGGGGCCCCCGCGAGTCCCCTTAGTCCCGGCGTTTAAATTTACGCATTATGGCCCTGTGAAATTAGCCCTTTGGAAAAAAGAGAGGTGGTTTTGGGAAAAATAGGGGGAAAATTGTTTTAAACAAGCAGGAGGGTATGAATAGTCTAATTGAAATGGAAGAAAAATTTGGGAAAAGCAATTTTATTTGGTAACGTCCCTTTTTTTTCCCTTTTCTTTCATGGTTAAAAACTCATCAATGAAATGGGAATACCCCTTTAAAATCTGACCTGTATCTCCACTTTAAAGATCTGGGTCTGACCCTTGGATTTATGCCTTTTATGTCAATGGGGGCTAATCCTCGGTTTTTTTGCCATGCAGAATCTTCACAAAAATAAGCATTGTACTTCTTTCTTTGTTTGCAGCTGCAGCAGCAAAAATCTGTGCCCGAAATTCTCCCAAAGAATGTGATTTGGGTTTGGAAACTTGTTCACATGTAAGGAAAGCAGATTATTGTCGAATTTGGCACAGATTAAAATCTAGGTGTAATTCAGACTGTGAGAACCAGACCTAAATGTGGCAAATCAACAGATTAGATTAGATAATTGTATAAAATGATGCTCCAATCAGATCCAGAGCTGCATTCAGGATCCCTTCCCGGACAAAAGGGTGCCCCCAGATTTAGGTTTTGTCCCAAAAAAAGTCCGGGGGTCAGGTTTATGCAGGGGGGTTTATAGTTCGTAGCAACAATGGGTGACATGTAAAGAACGAGGGGTGCCCCCCTATTGGGTCTCTTCAAGGGGCCCGGGTATCAGGCGGCCGCCCGTTCATACATTTATAAAAACCCATTTTGGGCCTTATCAGGGTTAAAAAGCACCCCTGGGCGCTTTGTTATGCCCCGGGGTCATTGGGGGTGGGGCGGGAAGGGGGGGCCTAGAACCCTAACAAAGCTAATAAACTATAGCTTCACTTTCCCCTTTTTGGGGCCGGGGGATTACTGGGACCAGGTTTGAGAAAAATTTAAAGTGGTTTAAACCCGACCCGAAAAAGTCACCCGGGGCGCTTTGAATGCGCCCGAGTTATGGGCCGCTGTTTGGGGGGTTATAAATTTAGGGCATTCTTTGCCAGTATAATGCCATAAAATTTTGGAATGTAAATGGGCCCAAAATTTTATGATGTCGCCCAATATTCCTGTGTCGGGCCATGTTGAGAGTAGTAGTTCTGCAGCCATTAGAACTATGACTCCAATCATCACAAATATGACCTTGATGACCTCTTTGACCTAATCTGTGGTGATCCAGCTTGAAAGTTCTAGAATATAGATGAATAGATCGGGTTTTTTACTAACCCTTAGGGGCATCCCACGGAATGGGAAAAATCCCCGGCCGGTTTGCCGGTTTGCCCTGTTTTGACCCCCCCCCATTGAGAACACAGTTCCCCTCTAAAAAAACCCGGACGGAAGATGTGCTTTTCATGTTTTGCCGCCGGGCGGAAAAAAACCCCGTGCAGTGGGGACTGCTGCAGGGTTTTCCCATAGAGCCCCATAGTGCTTTTTTGGGCCCTTTTTTTAGGCGGTCTGAAAAACGCAAACGGCTGAAAAACCGGCCGAAAACCCGTGCTGTGGGGACATGCCCTTAGTGATCAGCCGTATCTGTTTTTCCGGTGGTCAGTAAGGGGCCTTTTTATGGAATGGCATGGATAGCCCGCCATGGGTGTCCAATGCCAGATATAGCAGAACTCGCCTGAGTCAAGAAAATTCCATTTCCCTTGCCCTTTAATCCATCTTGGTGGTTTTAGAGGGAGTGGGTTTTCTTTAAACCCCCGCGGGCCCCCTTTAGGTGATTGCAGGGATTTTTCCCTGTCGGCCAGTATCAAAGGCTTCAGGGTTTTTTCCCAAATTTTTGGACTGTGCCACTGTATTATTCTTTTTTTTTTTTTAATCAAAATTTTTATTAAAAATAATGCAGATACGAATAGAACGTTTCACCCTTATTTTTTTAATCAGGGGAATACATATACAACATTTTGCTTTTTTTAAAAAAAAACACTAGGAGTATATGAATAGTCCTACCATTTCTTGATAAGTCTTTTGCGTATTTGCATACAACCTAAAAAAACCCCAACCATCCCCCCCCATACCCACCCAAACAAGAGCAGTACCCTGATTTTTTTAGAAAATTTTAAACAAAACAGAAGTCCTTTGCCCAAAGTGTTACTCCTTTTTTTTAACTTTAAAGGCAAAGTTTTTCCCCCCAAAAGGCCTTTTTAAAATGGGCCGTATTTCGGGCCGTAATTACGCGCCAAGTGCGCCAATTGGGCCGAAAATGGCCCCATTCTTAGGAATTCACAGTTCTCATAGAGAAATATGGATTAGTCCCTCTCCCCCCCGGCGAACCCCCGGGGGGGGGATAATTGACATGTATTTCTAGGGGCGTATCGCCCGCTAGCTGATGTCTAGGGGCCGGGCGAATGCGGCCCCGGTTTACCCCCCCGCTCCCCCCCGCCCCCCCCACACGGCGTAATTGGGGGGGTGTAATTAAGCCGGGGCAAAAAAACAAACCCATTGAAAAGGGGCCCTAACTTTTTTTTTTTGGGTTTTTTTCCCCCCCCCCAATTTAAACTTGTTTAATTTGTTTAGTTTTCTTTAGGGTTTGGTGGAAAAAGACTAAATCCATTAAAGGGCAATTAACTTTCCCCCCATTATAACATTCGGGAAAGCTCCACTTATTATTCAACCCATAAATATAAAAGTTTTTTTGTTCTCTATGGGACTAAAATAGATTAAAAAAACCCCCCCAAAAATAAAAAATGACTAAACAAAAATCCCCACTTTTCCATTATATGTGGGGAAAAGGAAACATAATCAATATCACGATATCTGTCATGACCATAATTATAAAATTATCACACATCTTAATGGCGTCGTTCACATGGTCTCCAGACCAAATCCTGGTATTTTTGTTTAAAGAATAGACCCCCATTCCACCCCCATTACCATTTGCTTCACCAGTAGCACGAGAGCGTGGCATGAGGTTAGTGGGACACCTGTAGCTGGACCTCTGTTTTGAGGGAGATCCTTCTGATGTTTTTGGGGGACATGTTTGGCCCTGGTTGGATGTAATGTTCATTTAGACTTGCAGCACAGAATGGATCACTATGTGCCAATCTTCCAATCATATGATCCATCCGTGCTGAGCTTCTCCTCCGCACATCCTTCCTTCATTCTATATCATTTTTTCCCCCAACACCAACAGGGCCCCAAAAACAGTGCTGACATGGCCCAGGTTAAAAGAGTCTTGAGTGTTAAAAAATCTTCTCCAGTTCAAGGATTCTGCTCCACTCAATTTGCTATAAGTGGTAATAACTGGTACGTCAATGAACAGGAGGCATCACACACTCGTCCCACGCCACACGATCTGATGTTTGAGGTTTCATGTAGTCAACGCACTTTGTTTTCAATTTGGCCTTTATGCCCCACAGATTGGAGCTAGGAGCAAATTTGGTCATCTGCAGATCCTGGCGACACCTGCCACTTTCTCGATTTGTATAACCTTTCGGCTTGTTCTTCTTGGTGCTCCATTTTTTTTACTTAAAGGGGTTGTCTCAGTATAAGGATTGCTTTTTACGTTTACATTACTTTGCAATATGTGTCCATTAACAGTGTCCTACCAATTCCTAGATATCCCCTCTTGTATGGGCTGCATCAGCTCCTCAGGTCGCTATAGCTACAGACCTGTTTGTCTCTTTGATAGGCTGGGGCATGGTCGCTATACTACGACCCGTGGATTCTCTTGATAGGGGCCAGCATGGCGCTATAGCTACAGACCTTTTTTTCTCCCTGATAGGCTGCCAGTGTGGTCCTATAGCTACAGACCTGGTTCCCGCAGCTCTCCTGCAGGGCCCGTGTAGCCGTAAAAAAAAAAAACACCCTGATTTTAAGAATGAAACCCAGAAAAAAAGGCGGAGGGAAGATGAATTGAAGTAGTGAGACAACCCCCCTTAAGGCATGTATCTCCTAGCTTGGGGGTGGGTTACTTGTGGCCCCTTCCTGCTGTGAAGAAAGCCCGGTTTCCCCCTTTCCCTCGGAATCAATGAAAAAAACCAGGGGCCAAGTCCCTTTAATGACAAAGTTTGACCCTCGGCGGCATGTTTGTATTTTGGGGCTCAGATGCATTTTTTTTTGCCATTAGTAGTTAGAATGCGCCTGAAATTTTAACCCGTTTTAAATGGGGTCATAGATTACCTTTCAGCTACTAAACGACATTCTGGCCAGGTAAACCCCCCTTTTAAAGTGCTTACCCGTCCCGCAAAAATGCACTGGATTGGCCGTACTGAGCTATAAACGTGTATCTTCAAGGTTGATGCGCCCCCCCCCCCCCCCCCAGCGCTCCCCCTTCAGGGCTTAAAAAAGTCCCCGGACGTCCCCAATGTGCCTGATATTGAAGTGCTTTTGATTAAAAATTTAGCGAACAGGGTTGAAATAAGGTTTTTGGGCTGAAAAGATGCCGGGGCCCCCCCTTAAAACATGTCGCCCTATGGGTTCGATCCCTAAATTAAGTTGCTTTAAAATCTAATATGTTCTAGGTTTATAAGCGCCATGAGATCAACACTTTATCACAGTTTCCCCCTGGAGATCTATGCGACAGCCGGTAGGGTCCTCCCACTACAAAAGTTTGCACTCCTGCCTTTTAATGAAGTCCTGCTCGGCTCTTTTCAC
>JAODAL010076856.1:0-13477 GCA_025379985.1 Phyllomedusa bahiana | reverse complement strand
TGTAAAGAGCCATGTTATGAGCGAGTGGAGATAATTTATACTGATCAGTGATATTTTGTGTAAAAAATGTTTGGGGTTATTTTGCTGTATAGGGAAAATTTTGTAAACGGCACTCTTCAGAAAAACGGAGCATTTTTATTTTCCACATATGAATCCCAAAACAATAAAAAAAAAAAAAAACATTAATTCTTTCCCCACCACCTAAAAGCATGTTGTTTGTGGGGACTTTTGAGTTTCATTAAAAGAAAGGTGCAAAAGGACTGGACCCAAACAAAAAAACATATAATTATGCTTTTGGTCCCGGGGGAATTAATTCTTGTTTGTTTTTTATGTTTTTTTTTTAAATTAAATTGTGATTTATATGTAGAATATAAAGATTGTTAAGTGTTTCTAAGGAGTGTTGTTGACAATATTCTAGAATACAGTGACCCCAGGGCCTCTTAAAAGCACAAATTTTGAGTTGTAAAAGATTTTTTACAAAATTCAGTAAAAATTTAACCCCCCACCCCCCAAACACCAAAAGTGTGTGAACTAAAGCACACCCACAATAGGAACTTGAAGAACGGAAAATCCAGCTTTCCTATTACATTTTGAGACTTTATTCAAAATAGAAGAACAACTCCAAAGGAAATAAAAAATGGGAACAGGAAGGCACCTTGCTATAATATAAGCAAAGATGAAGCAATGGTGAACCCAGGTTATGTGAACACTTTTATCGAGTAAAATTTTTACTGTAAAAACCAATGGTATACAGGGCTTAAAAGTATGTAGGTAGATGCTTGTATGGATATGGAGGTCCCGGGGCAAAAAATGGAAAATGGGGGAAAAAATGATTGAATAAGTTTTTAAGTGTACCCCAATTTGGGTGCTTTAAACAAGGGTGTAAAAATGCCGGCCCCACTGTTGGGGAAAAATACAAACCCCATCATGCCCCCTGTTATAATTATACAAATGCAGATGGGAGTTGTATTTCCCCAAAATGGAGGGGCCGGCAGTTTTCACCTGTGCTTTAAAAGGGGGAAACCCGTCCCCGATAAAAATGCAGTGCATTCGGATGTAGAGCGGAGATAATTCAGCAGAATGATATATAGTTTTGTGTAAAAAGATTCAAGATAACAAAGGCAAACAAGATATTGTCATGTACTAACTGAGGCATGGGCTCATGGGATAGCGGCATAACATTACCAATTTACAAAGGATTGGCACAACCTCATCTGGAGTATGCAGTTCAAGCCTTGGCAATGGTTCAAAGAAAGAATGCCCTGGAATTGAAAAAGACAAGCAAGTAAACCGATAAGAGGAATGTGGGATCCTGGCTATAAGGAAAGTTTTAAAAAATGTCATCGCCCAAAAAGAGATGTGTATGGGGGTATATCATTAACTGATATAAGCATATACAGTTAATGGCCCCTACAAAAAATATGGTAAAAACCTGTTTCATGTAAAACCCCCTATAGAGTCAAGGGGGGTGGCACTCTCTCATCTTGAAAAAAACAGGTTTGTCTCCAAGGAGATGACACAACCTTCCTTACATAAAAAATGTGAATTTGTGGCGTAGCCACCTTATGGGGAAATGAAAACAATACAGTTAAGGGCTTCAAAAAATGTTTGTGGTATGTTCTCATGGCGTATTTGTGGGCTGTACTTCAGGGCATAATTGCGCTGCAACACGCCCAAAGTATGCCTCGCAAACAGGGGCCGTTCATGGGAGGGCAGAGGCGTGATGCGATCGTGGCGGAACCGAGGTTCCCCTCACCCGAGGGGGCGGCGCACGCCCTGGCCTCGCCATCCCCCCCCCCCCCCCCACCCCCCTACCTACACGTCGGTTCGGTTAGCTCTGACTCTGCCGGCAGCTGCATACACTTTAATGCAGCTGCGGCACAGGGAGGAGGCAGTACGGATCGCTACGCTCCTGCCTCCCCTACTCCCATGTAGTGTATCAGCGCTCAGTCAGTGCTTTGATACACTACAAGCAGTGTCGCAGGGGGCGGCACAGGCTTTCACCATTCCCCCTGCGATGCTCAGCCCGGCTCCGTGTGTCCAGGAGAGGCCCCGGGGAGCGGAGTGTAAGCGGTTGTGATGACGTTACGCACTCTACCAGTGAATGCCGGCTCCCGGACACCTTGGACACGCTACGGGGGTTCCTGGAAAGGTGAGTAGTTTTTATTATTTTATTTATCCTTAGCTACAGGGGACACTGGCTACAGGGGGAAACCGGTACAGGGAGGACAATGGCTACAAGGGGACATTGGTACAGGGGGACACTGGCTAAAAGGGGCAACTGGCTACAATGGGGACACTGACTACAGGGGGACATTGGTACAGGGGCAACTGGTACAAGGGGGGACACTGGCTACTGGGGGACTCTGGCTACTAGGGGGGCCAATGGCTACAAGGGGGGCACTGGCAACAGGGGGACACTGGCTACAAGGTGGCAACTGGCTACCAAGGGGGCAAACTGATACAAGGGTGGACACTGGCTACAGGGGGACAACTGGCTACAGGGGGACATTGGCTACAAGGGCAACTGGCTACAGAGGGGGACACTGGCTACAGGGGACACTGGATACAGGGGACACTGGGTACAAGGGGGACACTGGACTACGGGGCAACTGGCTACAGGGGGCCAAAAGTGGGTGGAGGGCAACTGGCTACAAGGCAGGACACTTGGCTACACGAGGGACACTGGCTACAAGGGGGGGCCAACTGGCTACAAGGGGGAAACTGGCTACAGGGGACACTGGCTACAGGGGGACACTGGCTACAAGGGGCAACTGGGCTACAAGCGGCAACTCTGGCTCAGGGGACACTGGGCTACAAGAGGGACACTAGCTACAGTGGGATCACTGGCTGACAAGGGAACACTGGCTACACGGGGCAACTGGGCTACACAGGGGGGACACTGGCTACAGGGGGACATTGGCTACAAGTGGGCAAAACTGGCTACAAGGGGGGACACTGGCTACAAGGGGCAACTGGCTACAAGGGGGGACACTGGCTACAGGGGACATGGCAACACGGGGGAAACTGGCTACAAGGGGATGGCTACAAGGGGGCACCTGGCTACAAGGGGGACAACTGGCTACAGGGGGCAACTGGCTACCAAGGCGGACACTGGCTACAAGGGGGTGGGCAACTGGTACAGGGGAACACTGGCTACAAGGGGGGACACTGGCTACAGGAGACACTGGCTACAGGAGACACTGGCTACAGGGGGACATTGGCTTCAGGGGGCAACTGGTTACAAGGGGGACACTGGATACAAGGGGATCACGGCTACAGGGGACACTGGGCTACAGGGGGATCACTGGCTAACAGGTGACACCACTGGCTATAGGGGGCAACTGGCTACAAAGGGGGACACTGGACATGGGGCAACTGGCTACAAGGGGAGGCAAACTGGCTACCAGGGGCACACTGGCTACAGGGGACACACTGGCTATAGGGGGCAACTGGCTACAAGGGGGGACACTGGCTACAGGGGGCAATTGGCTACAAGGGGGACACTTGCTACAAGGGGTACACTGGCTACAGGGGGGACACTGGCTACAAGGGGGGGCAACGTGCTACAAGGGGGACACTGGCGACAGGGGACACTGGCTACAAGGGGGACACTGGCTAAGGGGGCAACTGGCTACAGGGGGCAACGGGCTACAGGGGGCAACTGACTACAAGGGGGACACTGGCTACAGGGGGACACTGGCTACAGGGACAACTGGCTACAGGGGGACACTGGCTACAGGGGCAACTGGCTACAGGGGCAACTATCATGGCTACATGGGCAACTGACTACAGGGGCAACTATCATTGCTACAGGGGCAACTATCATGGCTACTGGGGCTACTATCTGGTTACAGGGGTGTATTACATGGCTACAGGGGCAACTAACAGGCTGCAGAGGCAACTATATGGTTACAGGGGCAACTATCCGTGATACGGGGGCTTACTAGTCTGGTTACAGGTGGGTATTACATGGCTACAGGTGGCAGTTATCTGGTGAAGCATTGTGGCACATTATTTTACGCCCTGAGTGCAATTTAGCCAAGGAACGTCCCTGCCCGAAAATACGGCAATTCATAGCTCTCATTGAGAGCGAAGTATGATTACCTGCCGTGACACGAGGTTTGGGCCATAGCGCTTTAGAAATACGTGCTGGCAAGCCCGTACTTGTAAAACACCCATTGTATAGCGGCATGCATAGTACACACCGCTATATGCCATGTTAATATACCCTTAGACCTGGAAAGAAATAATATTTTTGTTTATTGTAAAAACAATGTCTCAAATGTTGATCCATTTTGAATATAAGGATCAGAAGGGAAACATTTGCTATTTAGGACAATTGGTTTACACATTATAGGTTTCTTATCTTGCTTTGGAAGAATAGGGAAAAACAAGCTTCTAAAATTATCCATATCCTTGCCTTCATGCATATCTTCTTCCTACACTTGGTTGAACTTAATGAACATACATAGTTGATTTAATTCTGCTCATACTGGGCTTAGGGGTCAAGTGGGCAATTTCATTAACTGATTGACAGTCTTCTCTGTATGAGTTTACATACAAAGATAGCGGTCAGCAGTGTTGCTAGAATCGATGCAACACTGATTCAATCAAATTGTAAAAATTTGGGTTCGGGATGCATGGTAGTGGAACAAGAAAGAGGTAACTATGTAGGGGACACTTTTCTACCTTAGTCTACTGGGTGACTGTGACTGGAAGAACTGTGTTATAACCGGAAAGCTTACTACTGCCATATATTTACCATCTTGCCATGGAAGTAAAGAGGCTTAAGATGATTTGAAACACATCAACACCACAGACAGTTGAGGAAAAGACCACCAATTGAGTGTGCCCCTGGGAAACAATACCACAACATTTGAGAAATGCTGACCATCACACTGTAGTTTTGCCTGGGTTGCATGAGAGGCTTGGTGAGCGAAAGCCACTGTGACACTAAGAAGCCATACTACTCCCATCCTCCCCACTGCTCCCCTGTCACGCTACACTAATAGGTCAGTATCTCCCTCTTTTATGTGGCAACTGTGAGAAGCTATTCAATCCACATGGTCCACATGGTCCAATAATCCAATCCTTGCAGAAAGAATATATGCCATGATGAATTGCTGTGGTTTGAGAAGTCTGCTAGATGGATGCCTCTAATAATGCATCCCATTAGTGTGTATATTAGTGTGTATACACACACACTACCATTCAAAAAAAGTTTCCTGTTAAGCATGGTGGAGGTAATGTGATGCTCTTGGGGTTGGCTTTGGTGCTGGTTAAGAGTCAGATGATTTGTCAAGGTAAAAGGGTTTTTGAATTAAAGGAAGGCTATCACTCACATTTTGCTGTCATGCCATATCCTGTGGACAGCGCTTGATTGGAGCCAATTTCATTACTTGCATAAAGATATAATGACCCAATGCACACACTCCATATGATGCAAGATCTATTTAGGGAGGAAGCAGGCAAGCTGGTATTCTCTCTGTAATGAGTGGGGCAGCGCTAGGTCACAGATCGCAAACCCCATTGAGCTGTTGTGGCAGCAGCTTGACGTTATGGAAGCGAAAAAGTGCCCATCAAGCCAATCAATATGTGGAGGGGATTCTGGAAGCATGGGGGGAAAAATTCCTCTGATTGACCTCGGCAAATTAACAGCGAGAATGCCAAAGGTCTGCAATGCTGGAATTGCTGCAAAGGGAGCATTCTGTGACAAAAGCAGAGTTTGAAGTAGAAAATTATTATTTCAAATCAAAATCATTATTTCTAACCTTGTCAATGTCTGGACGAGATTTCTATCCATTTTGCAACTCATTGATAAATAAAAGTATGAGGGAAAACAAATGGTCTGGGTGACCCCCAAGCTTTTGAACGGTAGTGTGTATACATATATAATATTATTAATTTGTAGTAGAGCAGCACCTCCATTTCAGGTTCATGTATGCCAATAGGCTAACAGACTGAACCAGGATCTAATTCACATGCAAAAGGGAATACAGAAGATAATAAAATGTTTTCCATGAAAGAAAGTGCAACGTTTTATACTTCTCCGCCACAGTCTTTTTCAAGCCACTTTCTGGGCAGCTGAGGGCCCATGCTTCTGTTAATTAGCCCTTGGGGAAGAGGGCATCCACATGGAACACACTTCAAGTAGGAGCGGGTGCAAATGTCAAATCCTCATGTAGGAAAGCAAAGAGTCATTAACTTATCCCTGCTACATAACTGATGAGACTATTAATACCTTAATTAATATGGGACCACAGAGGAGCTTTACTTTCCTGTCTGCTCCGGAGTAAAACATATACATTATACTTGTATGTATACATTTATTATCACATGTTAAACATATACATTATTTACAATGGGACCTTGTAGGTGCTGTATGCCATCCATCACAGGCCTCCATAAAACATAGCTCTCCGAAGCTTTACTGGGTGGAGAACTGCATTGTAACCCAGCAGGATGGAAGGAAATCCAGTTGCCTTATATCTCTCCCCTTGTCCCACCATGTCTTTCCCTTCTGAGGTCTGTGTTGTCACAGACTTTCCCAAGCTTTTATGCGTACAGTATCTCATGTCCATCAGATGTGAGTGGAAGAATCAAAGAGAGTGCAGGTGATTCCAGTTTTTGCCAGGAACAGGGAGGAAGAAGAAACTGTTAACACAGTCATGCTCACCTGAACCTTCAATATTGGTCCTGCTTATCTTTGTAACTTGTGCCCATGGGTGCAATTATAGCCAAAGCAGTCATAGCAGTTTCTATGGGGCCCAGAGATTATTGGTCCCACTTAGGTGCAAGGAAATTGTACCTTTTTATATGAAATTGTAAGATGGTGGCCTTAGTTTTTCTAGCAATATTATAAAGGGGCTATTATTTGTACCTTTTATTACTATACTTATTTTTACAGTATTGCACTGGTTTTAGGTAATGGGGTCTCTTCTCATTGTTCTCAAGGACGCTATGAATTCTAGTTGTGCCCTTGCCTGTGCCCGTCAGGGCAGGAACAATGGGCCCCTTGTGAAGACGCTGTGATCACAGGACTCATAATTCAATTATTTAGGTTGACTATTTTCCTCTGGACACAGCAATCTTTATGTAAGAGTGAAGGGCTAAAGGACTGATACCATATGGGGGAAACTTGATTCAGGGTTGTAGGCTCATGTTGGTTTTAGAAAAAAAAAAACAGAAACAGCCTTAAATCTAGTGGACAGGGAAAGAGTGGGACTTGGTTGATCAATAGATAACAGGGGATTCAGGGGTTAGGAGCAACAGGGTAATACTAATCAGAGGGGGAAGGCATTGTATTGTTGATGTATCCTGCTGCATGCCTATGCGGCAGCATTACCGTGCAAGCTTTTTTCTGAAGGCTATAATGGGGTGGTTTCTAAGGCCGACATATACTAAACGGGCAAATTTGCACCATTGTATTTCTGGTGTGCTTTGAACCAAAAATACCAGTCATATATTTCCTGTTCTATAGATGTATGAACAGTCGTACATTTAAACTTGATGGATTCTGCGCCAGACATGACACTTTTGAATGTGTCAAAGATATAGGGGCATGTCGCACCAGATTTGTAGGACATATTTATGAATCTGTAACACCAAAAGTAAGCGCCACACTGTCACTGCAAGCCAGACCAAGTTAAAAGTGGTCTGACTGAGGCCAAATTCTTTGTAGACGAATTAGATTTGCCATTAGTGCAAAAAATTATAAATTATTCTCAACTAATACCCACTCTAAAAACAATAATACAAACTAAATTATGGCAATTATCAAACTATATAAAATTAAATAATATAAAATAAATATTAAATTATATAATATCCAAAAATATTAAATTATCTCCTATAAAATGTATATTAAATGTTATCATCTAAAATTAACATTAAATTAAATAATATAAATTAATTAAACCAATACAGCATCTACCATAATCCCATTCTCAATTGGTATCTACAGAGTTAGCGTAGTATCAGCGATTACAATAACATCACAACAAGCTAGAAATAAAAGAAAAGGCATTAGAATTAGAATTTGTCACGTGAATAGGGAAAATATGGAGCGATCTTGCATGCTGCCCCAGAAGTCTCAGTGAGACCTGTCGTGTGTTGGCTATTGTCGTATGCAGAATAAAGGCTGACCCAGTGACCTACATTTTGATGAACGAAAATTAACGTACAATATATAAGCATAAAAAAAGTATTTTGTAAGACTTTAAAAAAATATATATAAAAATCAGAACAAAATTTTATTAACATAATAGATTTTACAAATCAACTCAATGAACTGCTTTAAATTATAGAGAAAAACAGAAGCTCATAAATGTCAATCATACTGTTAAATGTTTTCTTTCTACTACATTACAATGCTCTCCCTGTGTCAATCTTAGTCTGTGGTTAGAATGTTGCAAGAGATAAGTAGCTATTACTGTCAATCCTAACATTTGTATTGTAACTGTTACTTATCTTCTCAGGATTTTGCATGCTTTTTAAACTTTTTTCATACAATGTTTTTTTTATTTTCATTTTTACTACATCAAATTAAGCAAATCAGATGGTGATCAGTGTTGACATTCAATGTTGCTGCTCTCAGCCTTTATTCATTGGTCTTGCTGGGATCTCTAGTGCAGCGAGCAAGATCACTACTATAGTTTTCATCCTGCAAGCGATTCTAATGGTTTTCTTTTTGTTTAGCCTGCTACTGTCTGTGATGTGTTTGTGATCACTGATTATACTATAATAATGAGATTTATGGTAATGCTGTGGTTTTACTAATTTTATATTATTTCAATTATTATTAAATTTAATAATATATAATTTAATATTAATTTTATATTATTTAACTTTAAGAGCATAGATTTATGATTTTATATTATTATATTCTTAGTGCTAAGTTATTTAATTGTATAGTTTGATTATTAACAATTCGTTTTCATGGCAGAGCTGTAAGGTCTTTTTTATCGGACAACCATTGTGCTTACATTGCTGCACCATTCTTTTTAGGCTCGTTCCTAACATCACCTTGACAATCACCGACCCTGCGCAAAAAGTTTGAACACTGCAGTACAAAGTATCTCCATACAAAACCTGCTGCATTCTAAAGTGCTCTAACGCTATTTAGAACTGGCCTGTCTGAGCCAAGTTCATGCATGTCGCCCCTAATGTATGCCTCACATGGAAGGCTGACAATGACATGTGAATGCAGCCTTACACTGCAGCACAGTGGCTCAAAGCTGCGCTTTCAGAGTGTGAGATCACTATCTTCTGCCTTTAGATGCCAAACATAGAAGACAAGGACAATACAATGGCCTTAGGATGCAATGATGGTCTTTACTAGAATATTGAATGTTGAAACCACACTCACCATACAATATCACAGACACTGCTGATCTTAGGCTCATGTGATTCATTGAAGATCCAACCAATGATCGTGAACATTTTACTTGTAAAACACACGCATAGGTGAAGTGCATGCAGTGATTCGGGGTGTACTATCACCACTCCAGTGTGGTACTACATGTTCCATACTGCTCTTTAGATTTACCAAGTGAGGTCTCCATTTTCTTTTTTTCTGGTATATTGTGGATAAAGAACATGACCCAATGAAGCTCCTATCACCAAAACAGAAAGTCATTTCCAGCTTCCAGCAGATCTTTCTGTTATATGTAAGGACTTGCTTTATATGGATTAGTTTGCTGCTCATTTTTTTATTTTTATTTTGCATTATGTTGGGTTGACGTTTTGGGGCTTCTGAACCAATTACCAGTTTTTCACATGGTTACAGTTTCAACATATAATGGTCGACCCAGAAACAATTAACTTTGCATGTTGAGGGACCACTGTGCAGTGCTGTCTATACATGCGTGCCCTCTTTAGAAGAGAACATCTGGAGAATGTAACTAGTGACTACAGAAATGAACAGTGAGTGCCTCATTGACATTCCACTTGCAAATATCTCTTTAGCCATGCATGAAATTACATTTATTTTAAAAGAATAACATTTTCAGGTATAGAGCATAAGTGTAGGGGATGTCTGTGGAGAGATTACCTCCATAGGGAATGTGTAAATGATTTCTAAGGCAGCTTTGTGATTCAGTACCACACGAGTATAGGGTTGTGTCAGGTTTGTGCACCTTAATTTTAGAGTTTATACTATGTAGTGCGCTATAAAAGAGAAAACAGGGGACAGGCAAAACCTGCGTAAAACTGTGAGGGAAAGACAAAGTAATGGGAGGAAATTTAAAAGGGCCGGGCCTCCCCTTTTTGGGGTTGTAAAAGGAGGGTTACAAACTCATGAAAGATGGCATAAAAAGATGGGTTTGGGCAGCCTGGTTCTGAAAAATGTCCCCAGGGAATCCCCCATACTTCGACTGGTTCGCTGGGTATTTTTGAAACCTTTTTTCACCCCAATTAACCCAGATGAAAAAAAGGGGTTACTAAATTTTAGGTTCTGGGTTAAGGAAGATGTATTGTTGCATTTGATTAAATTTTAATAAATAGAATA
This sequence comes from Phyllomedusa bahiana, assembly GCA_025379985.1. Lineage (NCBI taxonomy): Eukaryota > Metazoa > Chordata > Amphibia > Anura > Hylidae > Phyllomedusa > Phyllomedusa bahiana. The sequence goes on along the minus strand of JAODAL010076856.1, from coordinate 2,967 downwards.
ACAAAAGCAGTTCAAAAAGAGAACACAGAGAGGTTGGGGGGCTGTTTTGGGAGCATTTTGGTCTTGGCGGCAGCCTACATTTGGGAAAGGGGATTTAAGGTAGCCTACAATCATGATCTATCCCTTATCACAGCTGCAAGTTGTCCCTCCCAAAAGAAAACCCTTGAACAACCAACAACATAGAGGGGGTATTTTAAAAACAAGTTTGTGTAACATGGTTTTTGGAAATAAATCAAAAAAAAGCCCTTTAAAAAAAAAAAGGGAAAAAAAAAAAACCCAACACTTTTTAAAATTTAAAAAAACACTTTATTGATGGGAAAATAATATTTACTACAGAAGTCAAAAATTCAGAAGACTGCTTTTACTACCATTTTTGTATACCACCAAAAAGCCTATAGATTAAAATTTAAAATAATACTTACTTAGAAGAAAAAATGCTTTTTTAAGACAAAAGAAAAAAAAAAAACCTAAGTAAATACAAAAAAATGAATAATTAAAAAGTGTACTGTCCCCCCCAAAAGAAGCGCAAGCGAACGTGTTTGGGGCAAAATTTTCCCTTTGGGTTTACCCTTTACCCCTCCCAAATCACTTAGGAAGTTACCTCTAAATTTAAATTATTTATTTTTTAAATTCAATTACTTACTATCATGCATTTTTTTTTCTAAGTGTTTATTTTTTTATTCAAAAAAAATTAAAAAAGCTATATAGGGTTTACCCTGGGTAACTAAAACCCATAGTCCCCCATACCCAGAATGGGGATGGGCCCTAAATCCCTACGGGTTTGGATAAATTTGAAAAGCAGATGAGAAACCAAAAATTTAAAAGGTATAAGAAATTTACCAAATCATATAAAAGGAAAAAACCAAATATTTAAGTGCTTAAAAAAGAAAAAAAATACTTTTTTCTAAACCAAAAAAGGGAACAAGGGAAAACCACATTAACAAAAAACTGTTTTAGGTCTAAGGCTATGTTAAACACGGGGTAATTTCGGGGGCATTTTTTTCCCTTCGTTTTTTTGCACTCTAAAAAACAGGTGAGATGCGTGCCGAAAATTACCCATACAAAAAACGATATAATCCCCATGTCCAATTACTTGTGGTAAAATACTTCGGCAATTTAACATTGGTGTTTTTTTGGGATTTCACGCGATCAGCCCCAAAAGCCCCAAAAATGAAACTTTGTCCCTGCGGGGGGCGAAATGTAGGGACCCATAGAAACATCATGTAAAACATACCCCTAAAACTCACTTTGTTCCCATTGAAAATCAATCAGATTTGCTCCTTTCATTTTCAAAACATGATTTTGGAAAAAAGGACGGGGGCCGTTGTTTGGGTTGCTAGGGGAGGAAAAAGGGAAATTTTTGCCCCAAGAAGTTTTCTTTCATGGGGCCCAAATTTTCCTCTGCACCTAAAGGAGGGCCCCCCTTTTAAAACCTCTGTGCCCCATAAAACCCGCCGTGGTTGCTAGGGCTTAGTTACGCACTTTGGGTTTTAAACACGGTATTAGCTTTAGTCTATTTTGGGGTGATTTCTGTTTTTTACATATCCCCTTTTTTAATTTTATTTTGGGCCCTAAACAAAAGTTTTATTTGATTTTTTTTTTTAAAGCAAACCGGTTCAGGGGGTTGAGGTAAAACCCTTTGGGGAGGGGATGTGTTAGGGGAAAAATTTTGAGCTTTGGGGATATTTTGGCCAATTTATGGGATTTGGAGCGGGAAAAAAGCAAAGAAAAACTGCTGGGTCCAAATGGTTTTTTTTGCCCCCTGCTCACACACCAAACATCCCTGATTGCCACCCTTTTCCTGTTTCAGTATGTGGGTTTTCAGAGCAAAATACTCTACTGTATGTGGTCGAAATAAACAGGATTTTTTTTTTTCCTTTTTGAAATATGTTAGGATTTCTTTTAATTTTTTATAAAAATTCAGCATCAAATAATATAAATTAATATACAGACCCCTTTTCCTCCCTCTGTCCAACCCTGCTTCGGGTTTGGGAAGAAAAAAATCACCTGCAAAATTTGCTTTTAATAAACTATGGTGTTTTTGTTTAATAATCACATGGTTAATCCCAATACCAATGCTCCCCCGCCCCCCCCACGCTTATAATTACAAAACCCTGGCTTACAAGCTACTGTAATAAAACCCCAAATCAAAAATTGGATGGAAAAGTAAGGTGTCACATGGGCCCTCAAATCATAGCCATTTAGCTACTTTTTTCCTTTTGAGTTCTGCACACCCCGGGTTTTTATCCTCGTTCTTACCTAATTAAAATTCCAAAATTTTTAATTAAAAATAAAGCCCTAGCTATGAATCCCCAAATTTTACCAAAACAAACTAACAAGAAAAAGGAATAAAAACAAAAACCAGCCCCTTACAAAAACACACTAAATCAGTTATTAACACTTTCAAATTTTTGAATGTTTGTCCTGGGGTTTGTAAGATCTGTGTAGTTCTCACCAAACCCAAATAATTTCCCTTAAAGACAATCAGCGAAGCTAAATTAAACTACTGTATTTGACAAAACTGCTAAAATTTTGTGCTTACCCCAGGCCACAACCTTTTCCCCAACCCCTGGGATTCTGTTTGATCTCTTTTAGAAACTAAAACCCTACTGTTTTTACCAATTAAAAGCGGCTTACGTGCGATATTGGTTACATAGTTACATGCATTGGCGCCCTCGTTAAAATTTGCTGTTCATTTGGGGCCCCAGTTAAAATAGAAAAGATGTATGGAGTTTGAGAGAGTCAAAGATAGAACCAAAAATTTTGTTATGGGATGGGTTTATGAAAAAATTATTTAGTCTCAAAAAAAAAGACGGCTTTGGGGGGACATGTTTAAAATTTTTTTAAAATTTAAAAAAGGTCCCCAACAAAAGTAGGGGGGAAAAATTTTTCATGAAAAACCCCTCTCAAAGCGGGGGGACTTCCCTTCGGTGAGAGAAAAGGATTCAATCTCAGAGGAAAAAAAGC
>JAODAL010076855.1:0-13477 GCA_025379985.1 Phyllomedusa bahiana | reverse complement strand
GGTTCAAAAATCTGCCTTCGGGGACTTTTAATTTGTGGGTGATGCAGGTTAAAGGGTCATGCTGTGGTTCAAGACAGTGATAGTGAATGGTGTGTTACTTTTTTTCTGTGGCTTTTATAGCCTAAGTGTTGTGCCTAAGATGTAGCAGGTATCCATTTGACTGTTGTGGCTGTTAATTCCAGCTTCTCCAGCCCTGTTTGGGTGTAAGAATGAAGGTATTGTTGCTCTCCCATAGACTTTAGTGGTCATCGCTCATAATCGACTGCTCACTATCGAAAAACCTTCTCGATGGTGGCCGACTATCTACTATCGCCCGATTTCGATAGCCAACGTAATCGCTCAACACTATTTATGATACAAAAAATCTATATTTAAAGTTCATTGTACACTGGTCAAGATTTATTAACGTCAAACTGATTATATGGTCAGGTTCTGATGAAAAATTTGCAGATTTCACTCGATATATAAATAAGAATACAATAAATATGGAATGCAAACCGTATCGTGTGGATGATAACGTAACCATTCAGATTTTGTAGTTTACGCATTATGGTGAAAATGTGGTTTTTATTATATAGGTAAAACTATTTGTCCTCTTTTTAAAAGAATTAGAGAACACTTTTTCTCTGTAAAAACTGGAAAAGGGACACCACGTTCTACTGCATAAATGCACACTATACATGGAAATGATACGTCAGAAATTTTGTTTGCACATATATAGAGGGTTCATGTACAGTCTGATGGTTCAAATAGACACACTAATCTATTACAAATTGAGTCCAGATTGATACTACATATGGAAGCATTAGTTACGGTTAAATGATAGGAATGATGTTCTTTTATGTAGGGATGTACAGTATATTAATGTAGAAACTCTGGATCTCCTAGAAAATCATAAAATGATAGTAACAATTTGTCTTTTCACTTTTTTGTAGTCATTTGAGGAGGTTACATATAGTTACATAGTTACATAGGTTGTAAGGCCAAAAAAGACAAGACGTCCATCCAGTTCAGCCTATTTTGCTAAAGTGTTGCTAAAGTGTTGATCCAGAGAATGGCACAGTCTCACTGCTCTAACAGTAAAGAATCCCTTTCTATGTTTATGTAGAAACTTTCGTTCTTCAAGACGTAGAGGATGCCTCCTTGTTCATGATACAGTCCTGGATCTAAATAAATCTTGAGAGAGATCTCTATATTGACCTTTAATATATTTCAACATATTTATTATGTCCCCCCGAAGCCGTCTTTTCTGTAAACTAAATAACCTAATCTTGCTAATCTTTCAGGGTATTGTAGTCCACCCAGTCCTTTTATTATTTTTGTTGCCCGTCTTTGTACCTGTTCAAGCTTTACAATGTCTTTCCTGTGCACTGGTGCCCAAAACTGTACACAATATTCAATGTGTGGTTTAACCAGTGACTTGTATAATGGGAGAATAATGTTCTCATCATGTGCATCTATGCCCCTCTTAATACACCTCATAATCCTATTTGCCTTGGCAGATGCTGTCTGACACTGGCTGCTACAATTAAGTTTACTGTCCCCTAGGATTCCCAAGTCCTTCTCCATGTCACTTTTACCCAGCGTTTTTCCATTTAATATGTAATGGATTTTTCCTCCCCATGTGCATAACCTTGCATTTATCTGTGTTAAACCTCATCTGCCATTTCTCTGCCCAGGCCTCCGACTTATCCAGATCCCTTTGTAATATGACATTATCCTCTATTGTGTTGATTACTTTACAAAGCTTAGTATCATCTGCAAAGATGGATATTCTACTGTGCAATTCCTGTGTAAGATCATTGATGAAAATATTAAAGAGGATAGGGCCCAATACTGACTCCTGTGGTACCCTACTAGTAACAGGGATCCAGTCTGAGTATTTACCATTAATTACCACCCTTTGTTTTCTATATCTGAGCCAGTTGCTTACCCACTTGCACACATTTTCCCCCAGTCCAAGCATTCTCATTTTACTTACCAACCTTTTATGTGGCACAGGATCAAATGCTTTAGAGAAATCTAGATATATGACATCCAAACCCTCACCCCGATCCAGTCTAGAACTAACTGCCTCATAGAAGCTGATGAGATTAGTTTGACAAGACAGATCCTTTATAAACCCATGCTGGAACGGCGTTATACATTTATTTACAGTGAGATACTCCAGGATAGCATCTCTTAGAAAATCTTCAAACATTTTACCCACAACAGAGGTTAAACTTACCGGCCTATAGTTTCCAGGCCACTTTTTGACGCCTTTTTGAATATTGGCACCACATTTGCTAAGCGCCAATCCTTTGGGACATACCCGTTATTAGACAGTCCATAAATATTATGAATAGGGGCCTATCTATGACATTACTTAACTCCCTTAGGACACGTGGGTGTATGCCATCAGGACCTGGGGATTTGTCCATATTAAGCTTCTTAAGACGGAGCTGCACTTCTTCCGGGGTTAGACAAGAAATATTTAAGTTTGAGTTTACCTCATCCCTTTACTCATCATCAGAAAGGTCATCCTCCTCGGTAAATACAGTGGAGAAAAAATTGTTTAATAGGTTTTCTTTTTTCTCATCAACCTCTACAGTTTCTCCCTCAATGATTTTCAAAAAGCAAACATTTTCTGTTTTAATCTTTTTACTATTTATATAATTAAAAAATATTTTGGGGTTAATTTTACTTTCTATGGCAATATGTCTTTCTGTTTCCAGCTTTGCTGTCTTTATCATTATTTTACATATTTTATTTTTTTTCCTTATAGTTTTTTAGTGCCTCTTCACTGCCCTCCTGTTTTAGTAGTTGAAAAACTTTCTTTTTGTTATTTATTGATTCCTTTACATCTCTGTCGATCCAAGGGGGTTTTTCCTGTTTTAATTATTTTATACCATAAGGTATGTACCTCTCCCCTGGGCGCCTAAGATTTTTTTAAAAAATTCCCTTTATTATTTGTTCTCTATTTTTAAAACCTTGCCCAGTCAATTAGGTTTGGGCCCTCCCTAGCAAAATAAAATTACCCTTTCCCTAAAATTCAGGTTTTTGGGGCTCCTCGAAAAAATTTTAAAGTTTTAAACCCCTTTTGTTGGTTCATTATTGCAGGAGAATCACCAGGGTTTCTTTTATTTTTTGGGCCCTTTGAAACCCCTATTAAAAATTTTTTATTGTTGTTAATGTTATTTCCCCCAAATGTTACAGTTCTTCCGTGCTATCTTCCCCGGGTTTTGACTCAGACGGTTTTACCTGGACAACACCTCCCCCCTTCCGGGGTTTTCGATCTCTTTAAATAGACTGTAACCCTGCAAGTTAAACCCCCAGTCGTAGCTCTGCCACCCATGTCTCAGTTACCCCCAAACTAGTAAATTTTTTTCCCTTCCCCCCCCCACTAGTAACTTTTTTTTTTTTTGTTGGTAAAAAGGGGTTTGGAGGAATTTTAAGTTTTTATTTTTTCCCGGGGGTTTTTTTAACAGACACCCCCCCCCAATAAAATTTTTTTTTTCCCTTACCCCCAGTTTTTTTCATACGCAGCAGGGGGGTTTCCCCCCCAGTTTTTTACCCAGCTTCCTGGCATTTTGCCCCCCAATACAGCTCTAAGGGTTGGTGGATTCACTGGACCACCGCAAGGGTGATATTAAGCCACGCCGAGATGGAGTCAAAAGTACCCCCCGGTATTCCCAGACCCGTGCAAAGCGGGATGGACTTGCTGAGGTGAGGCTACCAGGTCGCTATCCTGACGTGACTTGCTTGCGATGGGGGCCCGGGGGGTAATGCGTGGTCAGAATGAAATCCAGAGACGTAGTCGGGGACAGGCAGGAGGTCAGGACAGGCAGCAGAGGTTTGTGGTCAGACGGTCAGGACAGGCGGCAAACAGGCAAGGTCTGGGAACGTAGCGAAATTATTTTTTGGTACCGGGGAAAAAAAGGAACCCCAAAAATTCTCAAGACTTACTAACGCACACAACATCTGGCGGAGTGCGGGGGCCTGTACATATATAGGACCAGGGGCCGCAATTCCCAAATTACCGGGCGTGGCCTTTAATCCAGACCGCCATCGCGCGCCCAAAGAAGCGGGTACGGCACGGCGGGGGCACAGGCAGGAGCAGGGAACACGGGCGTGGATGGGTAAAAAAAAATGTCCCGGGGCCGGGGCAGAGGGGGATGGTGGGGGCTGCCGCGGCACCCGGCCGGACCCCCTGCGGGCAGGGGGGCGGCCCCGGGGGGGGCGATGGCTCCCGCCAGCCCCCCTGACAGTACCCCCCCCTTTAAGGTCTCCCCCTCTTTTTACGGAATTTGGGAGGAGGTCAGAGGAAGATTGGCTAGGTTCCCACGGAAAGCTCCTCCGGCCCAAACCCCCTTTCCCGTCAATAAGAAAGAACGCTTCCCTTCATGTTTTTTTCGCCAACACCCCCTTGACCCCAAAAAATGTTTCAGAGTTTGGCCCCCGGAGAAAGGGGAAACAGTCCCCGGGGGAAGGATTCAGCCCATGGTTTGAGGAGAGAAACTTGGAAGGCGTTCGGTATTGGTGGAGGGGAGCGGAGCTTTTAGGACACCGGGTTTATTGCCCAAGAAAACAAAAGGGCCCAAAAAACTTAGGGCCCAAATTATAATAGGACTTGAAAAATAATAATTTAGGGACAAAACCCAAATTATCACCGGGTTAAATAGGGGCGGAGGTCTACGGTACCCCGTCGGGCCGGACATTGGTGCGGCGGAGGCCCGTAGAAGGGGGTGTGTGTGACTTCCCGGTCCCCGATGTCAGCGGGGGCAACCCCGGCGGGATGTGCACGAGGTAGCCGGGGAGAGGCGGGGGGGATGTAGCCCAAACACAACAAAAAAGGGAGAGGCCCCGCGCTCCCAGTCTAGGAAATTTACGAGAATTCCGCCCAGGGGAGGAGGTCGACCGTTTTGACGGGTCGTAGGGAGGTATCTAAAAAATTGGGGACCCTCCTACCCGCCCCTTAGTTTGAGGGGGGTAAGCAGACGAGGTCTGCTAAAACCCGCAACTGACCCCACAGATCCGCCGAATTTCGACACAAACTTGGCCCCCCCATCTGAGACGTATGCAAAGGGGGCCGTGTAGCGAAAAAAAGTGGTGAAAGAATGCTGGGCCCGCTGGGGGGCAGAAGTTAAAAAGGGCGGGAACAAAATTGAGCCATCTTTGAGGGGGGACCGTGTTTAGAGGGGGCCGGGAGGTCAGTAACAAATCAGGGCTACAGGGACCAAGGGCTTTGGCATCAGGGAGGCTGAAACAGACCCCGGTCTGAGACGAGGGACTTTATTTCGGGCACAGGAGGTACAAGCCAGGACAAAATCTCTTACATCTTGAAAGAGGGTGGGCCCCAAAAGTAGTGAGAGATTAATTGCAGGGACTTGTGGATCCGGATAACCGTGTTCGTGAGAGTGTCCCCCCTTCAGGGATTCGAGGCCCCATGGGGGGCGAAGTAGGTTTCCCCGGAGGTAGATGTTGAAGATCCACGGGGGCTGCGTGAGGGAGTTCAGGAGGGGTTTGTCTGCAGAGGGGTCTAGGCCCAATGTCCGAATTCTAGAGTGGGGCGTCCGCCATGACTTCTTCTCAGGGCCCAAAAATGAAGCAGAAAATCAAAGCGGCGAAAAAGAGGACCACCCGGTTGTCGAGGATTAACGTTTGGGAGATGAAGAAAAGAAGGTCTTTGTGATCGGTGAAGATCTCGTGGGGGTGAGCCCCTCCAGCAAGTGCTGCAATTCTTCAGGGCTAACTTTATGGCCCGTAGTTCGCGATCACCCATCGTTAATTTCGTTCGTGGGGTGAAGTTTTAGAGAAGAAGCCGAAATCGCAGTTTCCAGAGGAGGGCTTTTGTAGGAGGACAGCGCCTGCCCCATGAGGGGCTTCCACTTCTAGGCGAACGGACGTGGGGTCCGGGGGAGACGAACTGGAGCTGAAGCAAATCTATTAAGGCAATTTTAAAAGGGTTCTTTGGGGTTTGGAGGCCCAAAATTTGGGTTGGCATTTTTCTTGTAAGGGCCAAAGGGGGCACGAGCATGGAAAATGCGAAACGAAACTGTTGTAATAATTTGCAAAACCCCGAAAGCATTGGAAGAGCGAAGGCCCCTTGGGCGAGGCCACTGAAGACCGCAGACGTTTAGAGGGATCCATCTGGAGACCCTGATCCCAGTGATGTACCCAGGAAGGGCAACGAGGTGCGTTCAAACGGGATTTTTTCCAGTTTGGGATATAAACTGGTGGTCACGGGGGGGGGGGGGGGGGGGGGGGTTTTGGGACCTGGCGGACATGGTGGGGGTGAGTTTCCAGATCGGAGAGAAGTTAAGATGTCATTAGGTAGACGATAAAACAGCTAGAGGGATCGCGGAAGATCTCATTGACGAAATTCTAGAACACCGCCGGAGCGTTGCAGAGGCCAAATGGCATGACGAGATATTCAAAATGGCCATTTCGGGTATTAAAGGCCGTCTTCCACTCGTCGCCTTCATGGATACGAATCAAGTTGTGTGCTCCACGTAAGTCCAACTTGGACAAAAATTTTGCACCACGCAGGCGATCGAACAGCTCTGAGATCAGGGGCAGGGGGTCTCGATTTTTTATAGTGATTTTGTTATGTCCCTGATATTTGATACAAGGCCGGAACGTACCGTCTTTCTTTTCAACAAAGAAGAAACCGGCCCTCGCAGGCGAGGAAGACTTGCGTATGAAGCCCTTATGGAGATTCTCCTGGATATATATTGCCTTAGTCTCCGGGACAGAAAGAGGATAGCAATTACCCCTGACGTGACTTGCTTGCGATGGCGGCCGGGGTAATGCGTGGTACAGAATCGTAATCCAGAGACTAGTTGGGGACAGGCAGGAGGTCAGGACGGGTGGCAAAGGTTCGTGGTCAGTGACGGGCAGACGGTCAGGACAGGCGGCAAACAGGCAAGGTCAGGAAACGTAGCGAAACGGACTGGTACACGGGTAATCAAACAGAACTCCAAACTCTCTCAAGACTTACTAACGCACACCAACAATCTGGCAGAGAGTGCCGGGGGCGTGTACAATATATAGGACCAGCGTCCGGCAATTAGCGCGCTGGCCCTTTAAATCCAGACCAGCCGTCGTGCGCCCTAAGCAGCGGGTACGCGTGCGCCGGCCGGCCCAGGAAGGAGCAGGGAACCCAGGAGCGTGGACGGGTAAGTAACCTGGCGCCGGAGCCTTGGCAGCAGGAGGATGGTCGCGGGGGGGGGCGACGGCACCCGCGCCAGCCCCCATGACACAGCTGCACCCTCCCCATTTAGGGGCAGCCTGACCAGAGCATCGAGTCGGTAGCCAACACCGCAGTCAGCCCAGTTCTCCAAAAACCCAAACCCCTCATTACTACACCAATTTTTGAGCCACTTATTCACCTCTCTAATCTCCCGCTGCCTCTCTGGTGTGGCCCGTGGAACAGGTAATATTTCTGAAAATCTGTCAACCCGATCCGCGATATGTCGAACTCGGGCCCCAGGTAAACAACATAGTGTTCGCCGATCCCGTTCTTTGTGGCAGATCGCCCTGTCTGTTCCCCTAATACTTGCGTCCCCAACTACTCGCCCCTCTCTAGCCTGCTCTGCACTCCTATCTTACTGGTGCAGACAGGGATATTGTCTTGTTGCAGCAATGCTATTTCTGAGACGACATCCCCCTCATCTGACAATCTTGCAAATTTGTTGGGGTGTGCCAGGTCAGGACGAGCCCCCTGCCACGCGTCCCTCTACTCGTCGTTCTTACTGTGACCCAGCGAGCTGCCTCATGTTCCTGCACCTCCATGCTGCCACCCTCCCCCGCATCTACACCTGCGAGTATTTGCTCAGTGGGCAGCTGACTCGCTTCCAAGTTGGCAATGGATCTCAGTGTTGCCACTTGCTCATTTAGATCCAGGATCCAGGCTTCTAAATGTGCAGTGTGCACACATCTTGCACAGCAGTATGGACCCTCGAACTGTTGTTCAAGGATGGCATACATTGCACAGGTTGTGCACTGGACGGCTTTGTCAATCATGGAACTCATGGGGATGTTACAAAAAAGATATACAGATACAATTATAATAAGCAGTAGAATACTGTCCTCTCTAAACTCCCCAAATCTAAAGTCTCTCAATATTAAGTCCAACACTTATGGATGAGGTGTTGAGGTGTTATGTATAAGTGATGAATTTGTGCAGATTTAAATGTTATCATTTTTAATGTGCATTGACAGGCACACAGGAGGTGTAAGGCAAGTGTAGGCTTACTCCCGTCGAAGTGGCTGTAGGCTGAGTGGGTGTCGTTTTCTTGTTCTCCTGTCCATGTGCCACTACTAGTTTTTGTGGATTAAACGTGTGAAAAGAAACTGGTGAATGCTGCGTCTTCTTTATCATGAATATTCTACATGGGACTAAAATCAGCATGTACCGCTGGTGAACAGTAAGGGGTTACAACATCCGTATACCTAAATACTGATTAAGCTTCTAAGCAATTGACTGGTGCTAGTTCATTTTCTTCTGTGGACTAAATAAATGAAAAAGTTGCATCAGAAGACTGACAATGCAATTGCTTGATTGTTTATATAATACACTGCAATACCTGCATGGCACTGTACTATACACTAAGCATTGACTCTGCCTGTTGTATGTCGCGGGCACTGTGGCATCTAAGGAGTTGAATGTCTGGAATCGATGCTAGCCATTGCAGGAGGTTGTAAGTTACATGCTACAGTTGTGGTGAGTGTCAGCACCTTATATACCTATGGTAAGGAATAATACACAGTGTAATACACTGTATGGAGTGACATCACCATGGTAGGCCAGGACAGCTGGAGTAATGAGAGTAGAAAGAGATGGTCTGTAACCTAGGGAAGCTTGTACACAAAAGCAGGAGATAAGATCTGCCGTAGCTCTGAACTGAAGCGAAATTAGAAGAGCAATGTATTTGGTAAAAGGTCTTTATTTACCTTTGCCTACATTTTAATGGTAATCATTGTTGGGAGAATAACCCTTTAAGGAAGAAATGATATCATGGGGCATTTGATCAATAATAACAGGCCATGCAGAGTTCTTTTGTAAATGGAAAGACAAGCTGAAGCTCAGGACAGGCACCAGAGAAGTAGAAAGTTCAGGAGATGAGCTTAGATCAGATACCGGGAAATCATAAAACACAATCCAATGCATTGTAGAACAACTGGCCTGGAAGGAAGGGGGACGTACCCCTTTTAAAAAAGGATCAGGCAACAGGTGATTTGTTCCAGAGAGAGCTGTGTGGCACATGCTGGCTCTTTAAGACAGCAAGAAGGTTGTGCAGCAGGAGTCAGTCAATGGACCGGGGACCACCACATGGCACAGCGAAGAGGTAAACAACGGAATGGGCTGTGTCATTACACCTAACACACCATCTCTCTGTGTCTCTCTGCCTCCCTTCCCCCCTCAATAGACTTTTATGTAAAGATAGAGCATGATGTCTCAGTGAAGATAAAGGGCCACATGTATGAAAACTGTCTAGGTCTAAAACGCACTGTGTTGCCCAATTCATTTCATATAGTGCTCTTGAAAAATGAGGGGCACTCTGATTGATTGCTATGGGCAAGTTTTAGACTTAGACAGTTTTCATACATGTGGCCCAAAGTTTCTCAGCAAAGCCGTTTCTCCAAGTGATAAATGAGTGAGTGAATAGATAACAACTTAGGAGGGGGTAGAAAAGCAGACTGATAAGAGGAAAGTATTTTTCTCAGATTAAAATATATTACAAGGTTTATCATTGTTTAATAATTGGAGGTTCCTGGCTCCATGACAGTTTGTCTGCCTCTGGTCAAATAATTCTCCTAGTGCAATGCCATTCTTGCTTCTTCTTTAAATAGTTTTGTCAAAAAATTATAAAAGCAGAAATAGACAGATATTATGTTCTTGCTGATGTCTTCTAGCTAAACAACAACTGATATTATTGTTATTTGCAGATATTGATGAGTGCCATGTAAACAATGGAGGCTGTGATCACAACTGTCGTAACTCAGTAGGCAGCTTTGAATGTGGTTGTAAAAAGGGCTAGAAGTTGCTCATTAATGAGAGAGGCTGCCAAGGTAAGGTTGGCATATTATAATGTTTTAATAATGTTGTAAATTGACTGTTAATCTTAAAATTCTACAATAACTAATGCTTAGAAACAGGAAAGCAGTTCTCAAAACCCATGAGCTGTAACTCCTAACCTTGCAGATTATACCGATTTAGCCATAATTTTTGCTCATTTACCTTAGGAAATATCTCACACGATGTCCTTATGAAAAAAACTGGTCCTTAACTTGTCCTTAATACCTTTCTCTTTTACTCCCTTACAGATATTGATGAGTGCTCTTTTGATCGAACATGCGATCATATCTGTGTCAACTCTCCTGGCAGCTTCCACTGTTTGTGTCATAAGGGTTATGCTTTATATGGGATAACACACTGTGGAGGTAAAGCAAATATTGTTTGCTTTTTACTAGCTTCTAGTAAATGTATGGAATGAAGTATACAGTTTTGAAATAATGACATAAATAGCATGACTTTATGGGCCACATGTATGAAAACTTTCTAGATCTAAAATTCACTTTGTTGCCCATATCAACCAATCAGAGCGCCCCTTTCATTTTTTCAAAGCACTATATGAAATAAGAGGGGCGCTCTGAGTGGTTTACTATAGGCAACAAAGTGAGTTTTCGACCTAGATCGTTTTCATACATGTGTCCCTATGTGTATTTTAAGGCGCAACAGTTACATTCATAAATTTAGAGAATATTAAATTGGCTACTTGCCTGGAGTGAAGTTAGTATTATTCTGGATTTATTACCATAGTTCCCAGGTTTAGAGTATGTCCATGTGGGATAGAAAGGCTGTGGATTTTCTGCAGTATAAAATTTGCAGTATATTCACACATGAATTCACAGCAGCAATCTGCAGTGAAGATTTTCTACTTTTCTACTGGATTGTTATGTAGAATATGTAAATTTATCAATAAAATTTTTGTGTGGATTTGTTGCAGATTTTGACTTCCCCAATTAGCAAGTCAGTAGGAAAAATTCAATTCAATATTGCCTCTAATGTATAGGCTGTAGTTTTTTCTGTACAGAAATTCCGTGAGGAAAGTCCACACCATATACACAATGTGCCACTGTGCTCTTACAATTTATTTACCTGTGATAATATGATAGTGCTCAATATAGGACCAAAAATGGTAAATTATCTTCTGACCCTTCATTCTATAGATATTAATGAGTGTACCATAAACAAAGGTGGATGCAAATTTGGTTGTATCAACTTTCCAGGAGGCTTTGAATGTTCTTGTCCTGCTGGTTTTAAACTACATTCTAACCGGAAAGACTGTATAGGTAAGTTTCATTTACAGATAGCCAGAAGAAAAAAAATAAGTACTTTAAAAAGAAGTTTATATCATATAGTTATTCAAATGCATAAAATTTCTGTAGAGCTTATAATTTTTCCATTTAGAGCTGATGAAGAATGCATCACCGGGATCATCATCTCGTGCTTCTTTGGCTTGCAATCGCAATGGGAAGAAAGATACTTGTTCTCTTACATGTAGTTCAAAGACTTTGCTGCTGCCAGGTAATTAAGACCCTTAAACATAAGCAAATGAGGCCAAAAGGAGCACAAATGTTTAAGATGTAACAAAGTGTAACAAATACATTTTATTACATTTCACCATAATAAAACAGTAACTGTAATTTTACTGGTTTGTTAAAACATTCCTGTTTCTTCTATTTTTTAACTTGTGCATAGCTGAGTGTGCGATTTAAAAGAAACAAGTAGTTTCTGTTCACACTAGTGTCATTGTTATCAGAGCAGGTAACTTAACCCCTTAAGCTGAACACCTGAAAAGTAGTTAATGACCAGAAATTTTTTTTCGTTTCTGCCTCCCTTTCGTTTCAACAGTTGTAACTTTTTTATTTTTTCAATGAGCAGTTGTATGAGGCCTTGTTTTATTCTAGACAAGTTGTGCTTTATGGGGGAATAGTTTAAATTCGCTTATAAATAATTGCAGAATTTTTTTTATTTAAAAAATAAATAAATATTTTTTTACATTTTTTTTTACACCATTCACATTTCACACTTAATAACTTGTTGGATTAATTCTACAGGTTATTACGGTCATGTGGATACCTAATATTGTGTAAAGGTTTTTTTGTGGTGTGTAAATACATGTACAATTTTTAGAGATGGCCGAAAATTTTTCAAAAATTCGGTTCGGTCACTTTGCCAAATTTTCTGAAAAAATTCGTTTCGGCCCGAATTACTTCGGCACGAATCACGTTAAAAAAACAGCTTTTTAGGTCCCCAAGCCTGCGGTGCTGTAGAACTTTTTGGCCATGTTTAAATTTGCAGGGGAGTTTGGTTTGGTTTTTCATACAATGTGTGTTTTAGTAGACAGCACATGATGCCGCCGCTTTAGAATGCTTCACTAAAAAATTCCCTGGGCACTTAAGAGGGCAAAGACCAAAAAATCAAGGGAATGTGCCGATAAAGTCATGAGCGAAACTGGGGAAAAAAAAAGCGAGAGTCATGGGACTTAGTATAGAGTGTGGAGGTGACGGCGGCAGCCACAGCGCATGAGTCAGGGAGTGGCCAAAGACATTCGGAGGGGGCAAAAAAGTATTTAGGCCCAGAGTGGCACAAACACACAGTGTGGAGGTATGGCCAGCAGCATGATCAGGGAGGGGACCCAAAGACATTATGGGGGCGGCAAAACAGTTTAGGGCCCCGAGTGGGACAATGATCCGTGTGGAGGTCACGGCAGCAGCAGTATGAGGTCAGACAGTGGCACAAATACATTTTGGAGGCGGCAAGACGTATTAGGCCACAGAGTGGACAACACACAGGTGGAGGGCACGGCGGCAGCGTATGGGTAGAAGTGGCACAATGACATTATGGGGGCGGCAAGACATATTTGGCCCCAGAGTGGCACAATCACACGTGTGGCGGTCCGGCGGCAGCGCGAGGTCAGACAGTGGCAAATGACACAGTGTGGAGGGCACGACAGGATCAAGCGCGCATGAGGTCGGGTGGCACAAAACATTCTGCAGGGGCAAAATTTTAGGCCACAGAGCGGCACAATGCTGAGAGCGGGGGTCACGGCGGCAGCGAGAGGTGGCTGGCACAATGACATTATGGGGCGGGAAGACAGTATTAGGCCACAGAGTGGGACAACACACAGTGTGGTGGTCACGGCGGCGCAGTATGGGTAGGCGTGCACAATGACATTATGGAGGCGGCAAAAAGTATTAGGGGACAAGTGGCACAATGAATACCGGTGAGGCACGGCAGCGATATGAGGGCAACAGTGACAAAAAGAAAAGTGTGGAGGGCACGCAGGAGTCAAGCAGCAGCATGAGGTCAGAGAGTGGGAAATGACATTCTCAGGTGGCAAAAAAGTATTAGGGCCCCACAGCGGCACAATGATGAGAGCGGGGTCACGGCGGCACAGCGAGGTCAGGCAGTGGCACAATGACAGAG
>JAODAL010076854.1:0-13477 GCA_025379985.1 Phyllomedusa bahiana | reverse complement strand
TTTTTTATTTTTTTTTTTTGGAGCTCCAATTTATAAAGAGTTAAATAATTATTCCTTTGTGTTAAAGGGGAGACACCAGTGCGTTTCCACAGTCTGTGTGATGTGCCCCATGGGTGTGATGTGATGGGCCCTGTGATGTGTTGTT
Organism: Phyllomedusa bahiana; assembly: GCA_025379985.1. NCBI lineage: Eukaryota > Metazoa > Chordata > Amphibia > Anura > Hylidae > Phyllomedusa > Phyllomedusa bahiana. The sequence goes on along the minus strand of JAODAL010076854.1, from coordinate 13,332 downwards.
TGTTTCATGTTTTTGTTGTGATGTCTATGCGCAATTGCGACTAAACCTGTTGAGTGTTCATATTGCATGATAAGCTGTGTCTTTTCTTTGTTGCATATTAATATGTCCCTAGAGAGTAAAGGCCTGGGTAAAAACACAAGAATACTCTAGGGCAAATATTAATAAGTGAAGAATAGTTAGTTGTTAAATAAGATGCCATGATGTAGTGAGGATTTATGACATAGAAGGTATAGGGGTTTTATGCTAGTATCCAGTGAAAAAAAATTTGGAGAGGGCAGGAACAGTTTCCATATCTTTTGGTTTAGAAGCAGTAAAATGGTTGACTGTGTTCTGTACTGGGCCCATACAAAATGGGTGGGTGATCATTTACTTTCATGGCAAAATTGGCATCTGTTTATCTGAGAAGATATATGTTGAGGAAAAAGGGAAAAAAAAAAAAGGAATCGAGTGATATTAGTTTATAACAGCTATGATATGTGCACTCCAGTATCAGTGGGAAAATATTTTGGTTCCACTCACTCTTTAAATGATGGTGAAAGAATTTGGGTTAAACAACCAAGGGATAAGGGCCCTTCAGAGCCTGTAGTAGTTATTGCTAGAGGGACAAAATTGGCGGCGAAGAAACCAGGAGAAGAAAAGTGGGAAACAGATGTTATCTCAGAGAATAATAAGTCTGTTCTTTCTTTTCAGTTTACCCAATCCAAACGTGGAGACGGTGGTTGATCGGTATTGCAGGCATGGTCCTTATGGTTTCTGTTATTGCCCAATCGTTGCATGAACAAAGAGAGAAAGTGCCAGACAAGGAGAATATGACATTATGGAGAATTAAACAGAATCTTTATTTGGCACAATTGATGAACATTTATGTATGACAAAAACTGCTACTGCTACATACTAGAGACTTGCATGGTAGCTGTACCAACCCCCTTGCAACTATGGACAAAATTGATAGGGGGCGGTTCTGTCCAAGAAAAGGAGATCAAAGACAGAGATGTGATCCAGACTTATACATATTATGCTTGTATAAACTGTGCTGGAGAGGATTTCCTTGCTGAAGATATGATATATAGACTCAAAATATTGCATCCGCTGAATTATGCTATCAAATGATTTATAATCCAAATAAGATAGGGAAATGTCAGCAAATAAAAATATGAGGTGGAAAATAAAAAGGGGGCATAATGAAAATTATATATGGATTCTGAATGGTCAAGGGTGGATTTATTGACCATTTAAAGTCCAGATTGACAGTCAGAAATTCTAGGGTTACCCCTTATGCTTGTAGGATCCCCTGCCTTAGCAGCATATGCAGCTACGGCAGGGGATTATCTTGCCTGGTAGCTAGATCAATAAGTACTACCAGTAGCACCTGAGAAGATATAGTATTAGATACACAAAGCTATCAAAAAGCTATTTTACAGAATAGAGCGGCAAGAGAATATTTGTTATTAATTCACCACCATGGATACAAAGAGTTTCAGAATAGGTGTTGCTTTAACTTGTCAGATCATAGCCAGGAGTTGCAGTCCCAGATGGATCAGTTCACATCACACAGAGTAATGGTAAATGGTGGGATTGGTTATTTTCCTGGTTATCTGATCTTGGTTATTTACGCTATATTTTAGGAGTACTTCTTGCTATAGTTTGTGCTTGCATTGCATTATGCTGCTGTATACAGTGTATTCCTTCTCTTAAAGGAATATGTTGTTCATCTGCTGAAGCCATTCCCTTGGGATATGGTGTTATATATAGATAAAATATGGATTGTTGATGGTCTAGGGTGGAATGTAGTGCTAATAGATTTATTGACCATCCGAAATCCATATTGACAGTATCACTTTAAGAATTATAGATGATAATAGCTAGTCTTTAAGCTGTAATTTTCCTAGCGCTTGGTAAATGTTTGTGAGAAACAGTATATTGACACAGAGGGTTGTTATCAGGGCCTCGTTGTTGTGGGAGCGTTGTACCGAGTAGCCACATAGCTCTGTGCTGGTGTAAACAATTACTACCCAGCAATTTTTAGAGGAAAATCATGGGAACCAATGTGTTTATGGTTCAGGGTCGCTCAGCATCTAGTCATGGGTTTTTTCCAGTGCCAGGTTAACCTCTTAAGAACTGGCCATTCGAAGGAGGGAGGCCTTATACTGGAAAAGTACTGATCGACACTTGGTTACGCAGGCTTTTTTTTCAAGTAAGATATAAGCTGGGAAAGTTTGCTGCGAAGTTAGAAGTAGCTGTACCTGTGGGCTATAGAGGGACGCCTCACTGCCACAGTTTGGATACCCAGGTATATCTCTCTATCTTCGCTGGCCCCTTCTCCCAGCTGATGTTACAGATAGATGAAGCTGATAAGATGCCTGGTGAAGCTTGGACCTGTATATGGGGGCACCCGTGCACGGTGTTGTCTCAGGATTATCTCTCTATCTTCGCTGGTCCGTGTTACCAGCTGATGCCAATAGATGATGCTTATAAGATTCCTGATGAAGCTTTGACCCATATATAGACGTGATGTAATTATTTGTAATCCATATTATACGTGCTTTGCCTTTGTAACCAATATTATGCGTGCCCTGCCTTTATAATCTATGTTATGCAAAAGTATACACAATATCACACTATCTTCTTGTAGTTTTATGTAATCATTGAGTTACTCATATAATAAAGTTTATAAAGCCTTTGGTGTTGCCTTCTTTAAAACCGTACAGGACCCCTTGAAAGAGTTGGCAAAACAAGCACCCACTGTGAGAGGTACATACCTTATGGTAATAAAATAATTAGAAACAGGAAAAACCCAATATGGATCAACAGAAATGTAAAGGAGGCAATAAATAACAAAAATAAAGCGTTTCAGCTACTAAAACAGGAGGGCAGTGAAGAGGCACTAAAAAACTATAAGGAAAAAAAATAAAATATGTAAAATAATGATAAAGGCAGCAAAGCTGGAGACAGAAAGACATATTGCCATAGAAAGTAAAACTAACCCCAAAATATTTTTTTTAACTATATAAATAGTAAAAAGATTAAAACTGAAAATGTTGCCCCTTTGAAAAGTAGTGAAGGAGAGACTGTAGAGGGCGATGAGAAGAAAGTAAACCTATTAGACAATTTTTTCTCCATTGTATTTACAGAAGAGCATGACCTTCCTATTGATGAGCAAAAGGATGAGGTAAACTCAAACAAATGTTTCTGCCTAACCCAGGAAGAAGTGCAGCTCAGTCATAAGAAGCTTAAAATAGACAAATCCCCAGGTCCTGATGGTATACACCCCCGTGTCCTAAGGCAGTTAAGTAATGTCATGGATAGGCCCCTATTCTTAATATTTATGGACTGTATAATAACGGGGTATGTCCCAAAGGATTGGCCCATAGCAAATGTGGTGCCAATATTCAAAAAGGGGTCAAAAGTGATCCTGGAAACTATAGGCTGGTAAGTTCAACCTGTGTTGTAGATAAAATGTTTGAAGGATCGGTCCTGTCAAACTAATCAGCTTCTATGAGGAAGTTAGTTCTAGACTGGATCAGGGTGAGGCATTGGATGTTATATATTTAGATTTCTCTAAAGAATTTGATACTGTGCCACATAAAAGGTTGGTAAGTAAAATGAGAATGCTTGGACTGGGGGAAAATGTGTGCAGGTGGGTAAGCAACTGGCTCGGTGATAGAAAACAAAGGGTAGTAATTAAAAGTACATACTCAGACTGGATCCCTGTTACTAGTTAGGTACCATAGGGCTCAGTATTGGGTCCTATCCTCTTTAATATTTTCATTAATGATCTTACACATGGATTGCACAGTAGAATATCAATCTTTGCAGATGATACTAAGCTCTGTAAAGTAATCAACACAATAGAGGATAATGTGTTATTACAAAGGGATCTGGATAAGTTGGAGGCTGGGCAGAGAAGTGGCAGATGAAGTTTAACACAGATAAATGCAAGGTTATGCACATGGGGAGGAAAAATCCATTCCATGATTACATGTTAAACGGAAAAACACTGGGTAAAAGTGACATGGAAAGGATTTGGGAATCCAGGTGGACAGTAAACTTAACTGTAGCAGCCAGTGTCAGGCAGCAGCTGCCAAGGCAAATAGCATCATGAGTTGCATTAAAAGGGGCATGGATGCACACAATGAGAACATTATTCTCCCATTATACAAGTCACTGGTCAGATCACGCATGGAGTATTGTGTACAGTTTTGGGCACCAGTGCACAGGAAATACATTGTAGAGCTTGAACAGGTACAAAGGCAGGCAACAAAAATAATAAAAGGACTGGGTGGACTGCAATACCGCGAAAGATTAGCAAGGTTAGGGTTATTTAATTAAGAGAAAAGACTGCATCGGGGGGGAAATAATAAATATGTTTAAATATATTAAAGGTCAATATAGAGATCTCTCTCAAGATTTATTTATACCCAGGACTGTATTCAGAACAAGGAGGCATCCTCTACATCTTGAGGAAAGAAAGTTTCTATATAAACATAGGAAGGGATTATTTACTGTTAGAGCAGTGAGACTGTGGAACTCGCTGCCAGAGGAACTTGTCATGGTGAATTCAATAACAGAGTTCAAAAATGGTCTGGACGCATTTCTGGAGCATAATAATATAACAAGTTATAATGACTAGGATTCTGGAGAAAGGTCGTTTATCCAGGGATTTATTCTGATTGCCAGATTGGAGTCGGGAATTTTTTCCCTAAAAGGAGGACAATTGGCTTCTCCCTCATGGGGGGGTTTTTGCCTTCCTCTGCATCAACACTTTAGCAAAATAGGTTGAACTGGATGGACGTCTGTCCTTTTTTCGGCCTCACAAAATATATATATATATACACTAAGGGCGACATGTATGATCGGGCTTTTCGCCTGTTTTTTGGCCCGAATCCCCCTGTCGGACGCAGGGATCCAGTGTTAGGCGCAGCGTTCACCACTTTCAGCTGCGCCCCGCATGAATGGGCGGGCAATGGGCGCAGTGTGGGCGCGGTGTAGACGTTCTGGGGCGGGACGCGGCACGCTCGAAAACTCCGAGGCATGTACGATCGCGAGTCGGCAAAGTGTGGCGCATTGCAGCGCTCGGCAGCTCCGACAGGCAGACCTAGTTTATTTTGGTCTAAATGCTCTGGCAGAGGCGAAGTGAAGCAAGAACGGAACATGAGAGGAAGCATACAGAAGATCGCAAGAGAAATCTCGGCGTTCAGCTCCGTGCAGCATGGAGTATGATTCCAAAAAAATCGCCTTTATAAAGGCGGAAAACATTATCAGAAAAAGAGCTCAAACCTCAAAAAAAAAAAAATAATAAAAAAAAAAAAAAACACTTTCAAAAATCTAGAACGGCGCAATATCAACAATTAGGATATTGGAAATTGCCGGGAAATACAGTAATTCAAATTCTGAAAGCTATTCTCATTGGTCGGCAGAAACCGGCCAATCAGAATAGGAGCGACAGTGAACATTGAAACCTATTGAGAATATATGACCAATCAGAATCAAAGGCGGGACAGTTCAAAATACAGTAAAAATGCAGAAAAGAGCTGATTGGCTGAGCTAGCGGGGGCTTGGCTATCCCGACCAATCAGAATAGGAGCGACAGGGACCCATTATAGCCTATGGAGAAGTTTGAACCAATCAAAATCGGCGGGACAGTTCAAATACAGTAAAAATGCTGAAAAGAGCTGATTGGTTGAGCTAGCGGGGGCTTGGCTATCCCAGCCAATCAGAGCGCGAGCTACTTCTCCCATTGTAGTCTATGGAGAGATCGGCGCAATGCAATCTAGGCTCTCAGCGCCGTGCGGCATGGAGTATGAATAAAAAAATCATTTTATTAGTTGTAAAATATTCTCTGAAAAAGAGCTCAAACATTCTATAAACATAAATCAATTAAATCCCGAACAACGCGTTTGTCGCTGAGACCAGCGCTACATCGGTAATTGCAATTGAGAGAATTGCCGGGAAATACAGTAATTCAAATTCTGTAAGCTATTCTCATTGGTCGGCATAAACCAGCCAATCAGAATAGGAGCGACAAAGAGCCATTATAAGCTATGGAGGAGAATTGACCAATCAGAATAGGAGCGACAAAGACCCATTATATCCTATGGAGGAGTATATGCAAAAAGAAAACAGGAAGAGGGGGCGCACAATAGTGTTATATTGTAAATAATGAGTGAGTAATAACGGAAGGTAAACTTCTCACCTTTTGGTGTTGCGCTCTTAGTTTAGAAGCGCAACACTCATAAGCGCTTACAGGGCTATTTGTACCCCGTAGCCCTTACTACGGCAGCCGCTGGTCTCTGTAGCTCCGTTCGGATAACCGGTGGGAGAAAAATTGCCAAGGGAAGGAAGAAAAAGATGGACCCGGCGCACGTGTAATGGAAACAGAAAAAAGCCCAGGCTATAGGCTTTTCATTAGAAGAGTTTTTTTTATTCTTAAAAATGACTCGGTGTTACCGAGACAAAATTAAAAACATAAACATAAAAAGTACTTGACGCGTTTCGCGCGTACAGCCGCGCTTCATCAGAAGTAAAAATATTCAAGGAACACTGAGTATATATAATGTTATCAATACATATCATTGATTGTTTGTTTTAACAGGTAAATGACGTGAACAGGAACAGGTGTGAAGAAAGAAGAGACGTAATTGGACAGGGGAAGTGTCAATCTAATGTGAAGACGATACGAAGGAAGAGGACGGGATGACCCGGGGTTAGACTAGACACCCCGAGGCACATGTCTATCTTGATGTGTGTGCAAGACAACAATAAAAACAAAAGTTGTGAAATTTGTGTTGAGTGAGCTGATTTCTGTGTGTACGTGAACTAATAAGGTGATACTCTCGGGTGGCGATGTAGATAAATCACCACTGGAGATGGACCAATGGAAATGAAAAATACTTCTCTATAGAGAATATCAGAAGAAAGTGTTATGAGAGTCGTGGTTAAATGTAGCCCGATCGGGATTATGTATGAGTCAGAATCAGAAACACTGAAAAATGTTGGAAGCATGAAAGACAAACATAATATTATAATGGAAAGTCAGATTAAAGACGTAAACAACATTAGACTTTTACTTAACATGTGCACACAGTTAAATGTGTGCATACGAGCATGGTAACTGTATACACTCATTATACATATAAGTAGGATCTGATTTTCATGAGGTTGTAAAAATATACAACAGAAGTACAAGTAAGATATCTGAGGTATGTCGGAGACTGCCAGGATGTAACTCAGGACAATGAATAAAATGCCGTGGGCAGTGTACTATGGTAAAAATGAAACAACTAAAATTCATTTTTTTAAAAAAAATTATTATATGTAGCCTGGATATATCTATAATCCTAACCTGGAATCAGGTGGAGGAGTATTGTCCAATCAGAATAGGAGCGACAAAGACCCATTATATCCTATGGAGAAGTTTTGACCAATCAAAATCAAGGGCAGGACAATTCAAAATACAGTAAAAATACAGAAAAGAGCTGATTGGCTGAGCTAGCGGTGGCTTGGCTATCCCAGCCAATCAGAGCGCGAGCTACTTCTCCCATTGTAGTATATGGAGAGATCGGCGCAATGCAATCTCGGCGCTCAGCGCCTGCGGCATGGAGTATGAATAAAAAACTCATTTTTATTAAGTGTAAATCATTATCAGATAAAGAGCTGAAACCTTCTCTAAAAATAAATCAGTTAAATCCCGAACAACGCATTTGTCACCGAGACCGGCGCTACATAAGGAATTGCATAAGAGAGACTTGCCGGGAAATACAGAAATTCAAATTGTTTAAGCTCTTCTGATTGGTCGGCATAAACCAGCCAATCAGAATAGGAACAGTGGCCCATTCTAACCTATGGAGAAGTATTGACCAATCAGAATAGGAGCGACGGGACCATTTCTAACCTATGGAGAAATATTGACCAATTCATATTCAAAGGCGGGACAGTTCAAATACAGTAAAAAGGCAGAAACGAGCTGATTGGTTGAAGCGGCGGGGGCTCGTCCAGCTTAGCCAATCAGAGCGTGAGCTACTTTCTCATAGAGTTCTATGGGGAAAAGAAATTCAGAGCCAGCTCTGTGATTGGCTCAGTTAAAAGAGGCGCGGTTTATTGGACCAATGGGAGAGCGAGTGACGCTCCTATGGGTTTTCTAATGCAATCTGAAATAAAACTGTACATGGCCGAAATCAAATGATAAGACTACAGAAGTTGTCCCAATGTGTATATAAAATTAATAATAATATGGGGTAAAGAAAAAAAAATATTAAATCAATAAAATCCTGTTTATTTCTTTATTTTCGCTACACCCATACTATTGATCCTTGGCTAACGAAAATAAAGAAATAAACCTGATTTTATTGAATTAATATTTTTTTTTCGTTACCCCCATATTATTATTCATTTTATATACACATCGGGACCACTTCGGCAGTATTATCATTTGATTTCGGCCATGAACAGTTTTATTTCAGATTGCATTACAAAACCCATAGGAGCGTCGCTCGCTCTCCCATTGGTCCAAATAACCACGCCTTTTTTAACTTAGCCAATCACAAACAGAGCTCGCTCTGCATTTCTTTTCCCATAGAACTCTATGAGAAAGTAGCTCGCGCTCTGATTGGCTAAGCTGGACGAGCCCCCGCCGCTTCAACCAATCAGCTCGTTTCTGCCTTTTTACTGTATTTTGAACTGTCCCGCCTTTGAATATGATTGGTCAATATTTCTCCATAGGTTAGAATGGGTCCCTGTCACTCCTATTCTGATTGGTCAATTCTCCTCCATAGGTTAGAATGGGCCACTGTCGCTCCTATTCTGATTGGCTGGTTTATGCCGACCAATCAGAATAGCTTAAACAATTTGAATTACTGTATTTCCCGGCAATTCTCTCTATTGCAATTCCTTATGTAGCGCCGGTCTCGGCGACAAACGCGTTGTTAGGGATTAAACGGCTTAATTTTTATAGAAGGTTTCAGCGCTTTATCTGATAATGATTTACACTTAATAAAAATAATTTTTTTATTCATACTCCATGCCGCACGGCGCTGAGCGCCGAGATTGCATTGCGCCGATCTCTCCATAGACTACAATGGGAGAAGTAGCTCGCGCTCTGATTGGCTGGGATAGCCAAGCCACCGCTAGCTCAGCCAATCAGCTCTTTTCTGCATTTTTACTGTCTTTTGAACTGTCCCGCCTTTGATTTTGATTGGTCAAAACTTCTCCATAGGATATAATGGGTCTTTGTCGCTCATTCTGATTGGCTGGTTTATGCGTCCAATCAGAATAGCGTACCGAATTTGAATTACTATATTTCCCGGCAATTCTTTCTATTGCAATTCCCGATGTAGCGCCGGTCTAGGCGACAAACGCGTTGTTCGGGATAGAATTGATTTATGTTTATAGAAGGTTTCAGCTCTTTTTCAGAGAATATTTTATAACTAATAAAAATGATTTTTTTATTCATACTCCATGCCGTACGGCGGTGAGAGCCGAGATTTCATTGTGCCAATCTCTCCATAGACTACAATGGGAGAAGTAGCTCGCGCTCTGATTGGCTGGGATAGCCAAGCCCCCGCTAGCTCAACCAATCAGCTCTTTTCTGCATTTTTACTGTATTTTTGAACTGTCCCGCCTTTGATTTTGATTGGTTCAAACTTCTCCATAGGCTAAAATGGGTCACTGTCGCTCCTATTCTGATTGGTCGGGATAGCCAAGCCCCCGCTAGCTCAGCCAATCAGCTCTTTTCTGCATTTTTACTGTATTTGAAACTGTCCCGCCTTTGATTTGGATTGGTCAATAGTTCTCCATAGGTTTTAATGGTTCACTGTCGCTCCTAATCTGATTTGCCGGTTTCTGACGAACAATGAGAATAGCTTTCAGAATTTGAATTACTGTATTTCCCGGCAATTTCCAATATCCTAATTCTTGAAGTAGGATATTGGAAAGTGATTTCTTTTTTATTATTTTTTATTTTTGAGGTTTGAGCTCTTTTCTGAGAATGTTTTCCGCCTTTATGAAGGCGATTTTTTTATTCATACTCCGCACGGACATCTTTAATGATTTCTCGCTGTTTTCCAGCTTGTCTCGAATCGGAATACATGTGAGGCGCAGTCCCGCACTGCGCCCATGTCCCCGCACTGCGCCTATGTCCCCGCACTGTGCCCCACACACTGGCGAGGCACAGGGAACTTTTCCCCGCATGTATGAGCGCACCTCCTCCGACGGTGAATCTTAGGTGCAGCCCCGCACTGCGCCTCAGTCCCCGCACTGTGCCCCACACACTGGCGAGGCGCGGCAGACTTTTTCCCGCATGTATGAGTGCACTACCTCGGGCGGCGAATCATAGGCGCAGCGCCGCACTGCGCCTCAAACACTGGCGAGGCGCGGCGGACTTTACATGGAATGTATGAGCGTGCCCCGGCGCCGACATAAATCAGGCGCAGATTTCGCCGGAAAACCGGCGGAAAGGTGCGCCCCGACGTGGCGAGCTTCATACATGTCGCCCTAAGTGGGTATTGCTGTAATCAAATTGACCCACAGAGTAAGGCTAGACTCACATCTCTGTTTGAAACCTTCATCACAGAGGTGAAAAGGTAAAGCCACAGGATCCATTTACTACAGACACCAACAACGTCTGATGGACCCTATTAATTACAATAGGCATGTCGTGTTTCTGCCGTGGTGTCCGTAGTTGAGATGGAAAAAATACCGAACAGAACCTCTGGCGCAGATGTGAACCAGGCTTTAAATTAACACATTACTTATGTTGCATGTTGAGCCATATAAAAAGAAAAACATTAGCAGGATCACTATATTTTGTTTATCCTGCAGATTGAAAAGCAATTAAAAAGTCATATGTCCCCCAAAATGTTGTCAATGAGAATATCACCTCATCCCATAAAAAACAAGCCCCTAAACAGCTCCATCAACAGAAAAATAAAAAAAGTTATGGTTCTCAGATTATGATAATCTTTTTTAATAAGTGTTTTTATTGTATAAAATAAATAAAAAAAATCAAAAATACATACCTTTGCTTCAATCTAAACATAATGATCCACTTAGTAAAGTTCACATGTCATGTACTGCAAGGTGAGCGCTGTAAAAAATTAAAATGAAGAACTCTACCAGAATTACTGTATTTTGTTCATTCTGCCCCCCTAAATTCAGAATAAAAAGTCATTAGTCATATGAACCCCAGAGTGGTACCAATGAAAAAACCATCAACTCCATATACTGAAAAATAAAATTATGGCTGTTAGAATATGACAAAAACAATTTTTTTTGAAAAAGGCATTTCTATTGTGTAAAGGTAGTAAAACATAAAAACAATATAAATTTAATGTCATTGTAATTGTACCGACTCGCATAGTAATGTATCATGTAATTTATACAATGCAAACATAGTAAAAATAAAACCCCAAAAAACAATGGCAGAATTGCTGTATTTTGTTTTTCTCATTTTCACGGCCCAATGCTAAAAATATTGTGAAACATGGGTGGCCCCAATATGCAAACTACAACCCCAGGTGAGTTTCTCTGAGGGGTGTTGATTCCAAAACAGGGTCACTTCTGAAAGATTTCACCTGTACTGTTACTTCGATTTCTTTGCAAATGTGACATGGCACCCACCAATATCTGTGTTCAAAAAGCTAAATTGTGCTCCTTTCCTTGTATACCCTGCTATGTGCCCAAACAGCAGCTTACACCCACTTATGGGGTATTGCCGAACTTGGAAGAAATTATATAATACATTTTGGGGTGTTTCCTCTTTTACATTCCTCGTGAAAATAAAAAAATGTGAGCTGTATATAATTAAGAAAAATATAATTATTTTTTTTTACGGCCCAAAGCTACAAAAAAAAAATCTGCGAAACAACTGTGGTATGAATTTACTCCATTCACCCCTGAATATATTCCTTAAGGGGTGTAGTTTCCAAAATGAGGTCTTTTTAGGGGTGTTTATCACGTTTTAGCATCTTAGGGTGCCTGAAAACCTGAAATGGTGCCTATAAAATATCCTAATAAAAATAAGACCGCAAAATCCTGTAGGTGCTCTTCCTTTTCTGAGGGTTGTGGTTGAGTCAAATATGACACTAGGGCCATATATGGGATATTTCTAAAAATGGCAGAATAAGGGGAATAAATATTGAGTTGTGTTTCTCTGTTAACATCCACTATTTTCCAGGAAAAATGGACTATGTGAATATCTGTAAAAGAATGAAAATTTTATATTTCATCTCTACTTTGCTTTAACCCCTAAGGCCATGTTCACACGGCTTAATTGCGGGACGTAATTTCGCCCCCGCAATTACGCGTGTGGACGGGGGCGGGGCGGGAGCGGGGGAGTAAGTAGGGGGGCCGGCACTTCGCCGGCCCATTGACTTCACTGCTAGCGGCGCGTATACGCCGCTGAAGTGACAGGTGAATTATTCTCCCCGCCCGGCGGATTCGCCGGGGGGGAGAGGAGACGTAAACCATGTTCCTATGAAATGTGAAAAATTCCGTAAGGGAATGGGCCCCTTTTCGGCCCGTAAAATTTGGGGCCTTCGGCGCGTTAAAAAAGGACGAATACGGCCCTTTTAAGCCGTGTGAACAGGCCTTAAAGGCACAGCCAGTTTAGACCTTCCTGATATGGCCCCATTTTTTTAAATCTGATATATGTCACTTTATGTGAGAATAACTTGCGAATGCTTTTATATATCCATGTGATTCAAAGACTGTTTTTTTGTGCACATGGGTCTTTTTGTAATAAATTTTTTGGCCAACAAACCCTTTTTTATTTGTAAAAAATTTTTTGAAAAATTTCCATTTCAAATTTTGAAAATTTCTGCGGTAAGACATTTTTTACTACCAAAATAGTTTAAACTGCTTTACCAATTTTTTCTCTGTAGGTTTGGGATCATTTTTAAAGATTTTTTTACAATTTTGGGGGCTTAGAAATGTAGTAGCAATTTTTCACATTTTCAAGAAAATTCACAATACACATTTTTTAGAGACCAGTCCAGTTCTGGTATATTGTGTATATTGACTTCACAGGTGCTTCACAATTTGTTTTTAGCGTTAAGCTGTAAAAATGAAAAAAAAAATTTTTTAAATAATATGTAGTCTTAGCTAAAAAGGTTTCATTTTCACAAGGAATCTTGGAAAAAAAAGCCCCCAAAATTTGTTACGCAAATTCGACAACAGTTCGGCAATACCCTATTTTTTGTTTAAACTCCCTTTGGGCGCATATGTACAAGGGGGGGGGCTATTTTTGGGTTTGGAACGCAGATTTTGGTGGGGGGCCCTGTTGCATTTGGACAGCCCCCAAAGTATAGAACGTTAAACCTTTCCCAAAGTTTAATTTTC
>JAODAL010076853.1:0-13478 GCA_025379985.1 Phyllomedusa bahiana | reverse complement strand
AAAAATTTCAACTTGTAGTGATAGATACCAGTGGACACAGGCTCTGCACACATAAGTGTACTTACCTTTAGGGATTCACGGGTGACGTCTTATCTGATGAGTTGTTCTCCCTTTCTTTTCTTTCTTCACCTGGTCCAGACCACCATGACAATGTCTATTGGCCACAACTTGCCCCTGCAGATTTTACCACAAAAACGTTAGATTCCAAACAGTGAAAAAGTCCCCAGCCAACTAAAGGGCCCTCATTTGTGCCACCAGTAGGTAGTAATACAACCCATATAGTAGGCAGCTCCCTCCGCCACCCAAATTAGGCAGGCATATAGGTAGGTAGACACTCTTTTTAGGTAGGTTAGACCCTAAAGATTAGTCAGATAAGTGGGCATACTCTTCTAATTAAGTAGGTAAAGTCCCCCTTCAGTATAGGGTTCCCCTCAGTAGGTAAGTATATAGAGGGCCCCAATAGGTAGCTACATAGTGCCCCTAATAGGTAGCTATTTGGGGGACACTATATACTTATCTACTGAGGGGAACACTTTACTGAAGTCCACCCACGTATCACTTTACTGAAGTCCACCCACGTATCTGACTAAGTTTAGGGTCTAATCTACCTAAAAGGAACGACTACACACAGAGTCCCGCAATATATAGGTTGGTTTATAGGGTCCCCTCAGTAGGTTGGTATATAAGGATCCCTCAGTAAGTAGGTACATAGACTCCCAGTAAGCAAATATATTAGCTCCCCCAGTAGGTATGTATAAAGGCCCCTCTAATGAGTTGGTACATAGGGTTTCCCAGCAGATAGGCTGGTATATAGTGTCTGCCCTATAGGTAGTTACATAGGCCACCAGTAGGTAGGTATATAGGGCCACCCAATAGGTAGGTATATAGTGCTACCATGTAGGTAGGTAAATAGGACCCATAGTAGATAGATTGGTATATATGGCCCTTTCTAGTATGTAGATCTATAGGGCCTCCTCTAGTAGGTAGGTATATTAAAGGTAAGTAGATACTTAGGGCCCTTGAGTAGATAGGTGGTAATGTTGCACCCCCAGTAGGTAGGTATATAAGGCCCGCCCTGGTAGGTATAGATGGCCCCCTTTAGTAGATATATATATAGGGCCCACCAAAGGTAAGTAGGTACATAGGTCCCCAGATGGTAGGTAGGTATATACTGTTCCCCAATAGTTAGGTAGGTGTATATAGGTCTATAAGGTCTCCCCCAGTAGTTAGGTAGGTGGATATAGGGTGGGAGAAAAAAAAGCCTCTGGAGTCAAATTTTAATTTCCAGTTTGCTTAATTGTGTGTTTTATATTAATATTATGTATGATGTTCCGTGTTACAGTCATTGTATCATGCCTTTTTATGAGGCCTGCAAGTCATTGATACCTTTGGGGTCAGATATTAATTCCAGTTGGCTTAATTGTGTTGTATATTAATATTGTGTGTGATGTATAATTTTATCATGTCTGTTTATGGAAAGTTGCAGTGATCCCCGTGAGGATGTCATTTAGCATGCACAATCCTTAAGTGAGTTTTACTGGCAGCATGATAATTAGAACGAATTAGGACAAGTGGGAGAAAGGTAAACTCATGCCAGACTGTGTGTCACCAGGGACAGAACACATTTGTAAGCTGAAGAATATAGCAGAAGACAATAGAAAACATTATACATCAAACAAATCTTGTCCATAATCCATGTTTTTCAAAACTCAGTTATAAGATTATGGACCAGAAACCCAGTCACGCCTCCTGCCTTGTGTGCGAGAGTTTTAGGTTTTAGGCAACCACAGAAATGGAAATTGTCCCAAATTATGAATCTTTCACATTCATACTAGTATGTTTGGATTGCTAAATTCATGTTGGGTATCTTGGCGGTAATGATATTTGGCTAGGAGACTCCTAGCAGGAGTTATGACTGAAACAGGAAATTATGACTTCCCTAGAGTCTCTGGCATGTAATTACCCATCCCCTTTGTTTTGGAGATTTTAGTAAACACCTTGAGGGCAAAAGCCCAGGGTCAGATCAAAGAGTTTGCATGAAGTGCAGGTATGTCCGATTTTTTTCTGCTGTGCTCCTCAGCCCAGATTCTTTACCTGATCAAATTGGAAAAGGTCTTAGTTTAGTTATTTTATCCCTTTTGTTTATACTGTTCTCCAAAGAGTTCAAGTGACTGCAGCTGGACATGACTTTTTTTAAGGTGTTTAGAGTTCCTTTCACTCTCACTTGAAAGGTGGTAGCAGTGTGTATGTTTTGTGGGGGCTGTGGACTGTGTGGGGGTACATGTATGCTCATAGTGTAGGCGGAGTGAAAACCGAGTGCAAACTGTTGTGGTGTAGTGTATCCCTGGTCACCCTAGCGAAAGGCTTAGAGCTTAGTACAGACAGCTGTGCGATGACATCATTACATCACGGCACTGCCTCCTGATGGCCAAGCATCTGAGATCTGTGGATATCAGCCATTCTGCCTTACCCAGTGCCTGCACTGTGCAGGTGGCAGATCGCTGCATCTCTAGGTCTATGTCACCCAGTAATGAAGCTATGTGGCCAGGGGGACCTGTGGACTCCCCTAGCTCAGGGGCCCAGTCTCAAGTGTGTCTGCTGCAACCCCTGTAGTTACACCACTGCCTCTGACCATTTTTATTTCTGAGAGACTCTGCCTCTCTAACATGCTCTTTTTATACAGTCATGTAGCTTAGTTAAAAATTAATCCTCCAGCTGTTTTTTTTTATTAGTACCACTTAGTTTTCCAGTCTTTAATTTATCCTCTCCCAACGTTTTGAGATGTGTTGTTGTCAGCAATTTTTAAATGAGTTAATTTTGTAAAATGAAATGGAAAAATATCTACATTTCAACTTCTATATTCTGTTGTGAATAAAATATGGCTGAAAGATATTTCAAAATAATTGCTTCCTTGTTTTTGTTAAATTTTATATAGCATGCCAATTTTTTAGGGTACTGGGGTTGTCAAAGCATAGGTTGAAAAAAACCTAAGATTTTGTATTTTTTTTTCTTGTAAAAACACCATGAATGTCAAACACTTTCCATTGCATTTATACAATCATTTTTGGTGGCATTTTTGCCAGTCACTACATTTGTAACCTAAATCCTGTATAAAAAGCCATAGGAAAAAAAAAACAGAAATAGTCATGGACCCAAAAGACTTTCCCTAAAGACATCTGGCCACAGCATTTTTACCCCTAATACAATGCAGGACAAAATGCCAGGAAAAATGAGGCGTTCATTTTTTAAATAAAATGTACACTCACCGGCCACTTTATTAGGTACACCTGTCCAACTGCTCGTTAACACTTAATTTCTAATCAGCCAATCACATGGCGGCAACTCAGTGCATTAGGCATGTAGACATGGTCAAGACAATCTCCCTGCAGTTCAAACCGAGCATCAGTATGGGGAAAGAAAGGTGATTTGAGTGCCTTTGAACGTGGCTGGTTGTTGGTGCCAGAAGGGCTGGTCTGAGAAATTTCAAAACTCTGATCCCCGGGGATATTCACGCACAACCAATCTCTAGGGATTACAGAGACTGGTCCGAAAAAGAAAAAACACCCAGTGAGCGGCAGTCCTGTGGGCGGAAATGCCTTGTTGATGCCAGAGGTCAAAGGAGAATGGGCAGACTGGTTCGAGCTGATAGAAAGGCAACAGGACTCAAATAGCCACCCGTTACAACCAAGATAGGCAGAAGAGCATCTCTGAACGCACAGTACGGGGGAACCTTTGAGGGAGAAGGGCTACAGCAGCAGAAAAACCACACACCCGGGGTGCCACTCCTTTCAGCTAAGAACAGGAAACGAGGCTCAAATTTGCCCAAGCTCATCGAAATTGGACAGTAGAAGATTGGAAAAACGTTGCCTGGTCTGATGAATCTCGATTTTTCTGCTGCGACATTCGGAGTGGTAGGGTCAGAATTTGGCGTCAACAACATGAAAGCATGGATCCATCCTTCCTTGTATCAAAGGTTCAGGCTGGTGGTGGTGGTGTCAAGGTGTGGGGGAATATTTTCTTGGCACTCTTTGGGCCCCTTGGTACCAATTGAGCATCATTGCAACACCTTGTTGAATCTAAGCCACGAAGAATTGAGGGATTTTTGAAGGCAAAAGGGGGTCCAACCCGTTACTAGCATGGTGTACCTAATAAAGTGGCCGGTGAGTGTATGTGAAACCTCTGTTATGATTTTGTGAGCCCTGGTCAATACATCCAATTTCAGAATTACACTTCCATATTTCCCTTATCTGAAATTGACCTAAATGTGTGTTCACATATTCTGCTAGGCACAGGTTTCTTTGTATTAAAAAACCCTGAAAAAAAGGTGTTGAAAATGTGATAAATACACACATTTTACAGCATTTTTTTTTAAAAAAAATTGCCTTAGGTTACGTCCAGACAACAATGACAAATTCCTCGTTGGAGTCTACCATTTAAAACCATGTTGGACAACACAGTTTTCAACGAATTATGTGGATTTTGAGGTTGATTTTTTCCGGGAGATTCATCTCCCATTCATCTCTACGAGTTTTAGACATGGATCCGACATTGAAATGTTGGGGGATGCCTTTTTTGGATTCTACATATGGCAGATTATTGAACATGTTTTAAGTTTTTTTTAAGAATTTGGCAGTTTTGAAATCCCCCCCCTTTAAAAAAAATCCAGGCCCCGGGGACAACCCTTTTAAAAACTTTCCCGGATTTTTTTAAAATTTAAAAACCGGAAATCCCCCGTTTTAAAATGAAACGGGAATCGCTTGCCACTAAAAGAACCCCTTTTTCTAGTAAAAAGAAAACCCCCTTTTAAATAAGTGCAAAGGGGTTAATAAGTAAAAAATATGGGAATAAAAGTTTCATTTTTTAATACATAGCACCAAAACTATCCCCCGGGACAGAAATTGAGAGCTCTTCCCAACAGACAAATTTCAAAAGGGGTAGAAAAAAGCAGTGTTTTGTCAACTGCAAAAACTTTTTTTTGCAGGGCGTTGCTGGGTTTCCCCAAAAACCCCCGGGGCTGGGGCACAAAAAAAGTTTTGTTTCATAGGGCGGGGTGAAACACGCATTTTTCAAGTCCAAAATTGTAATTTGGGGAAGTATTTTCTTAAAAAAAAAAAATTCCACAAAAAATTTCCCCATCCATCTCCCCCAGCAGTCACTGCACAGGGTAAAAAACAATCAGCAATGACAAATTTTTTTTTCCCCCAAACCCATCCCCCCCGGGAAAAACAGTTTAAAAAACCTTTACAAATAAAAAGTCCCCCCCAAACAACATACACCTTTTCCCATGGAGCAAATCTACCATACGAGTAAATTGAAACAAAAAACTTTCCTACAAAACCAAGCCCCCAAAACTTTTAAAAAAAACAAAAGGGATGAAATAACCCTGCCGGAACCTGACCAAACCCTCGACCCCCACTAAAAAACTATCGGGCTTACAAGGCTCTGAAAAACAAAAACCCCCCGCCAAAATTCAGTGACCAAATGGGGTAATACAAGTTGAAATGAAGCTCACAAAAAAGTAAGTGATTACACTGCTTTTTTAAAATTTGGTAAACTCATAGGAGACTTCCCAAAAGGGATTTGTTTCTTCCCCTTTTTTTTCCATCTGTCCCAGACGCCAGGGGAACGATTTCCCAAACCGGGTCCACAACCCCATCACTGAAAAATTTTAAAAAAACCAAACACTTAACCCTCCTCCCCCATCTCAATAAAAAATTTTCCCCATCAAAAAGTCCCCCAAAAAGGTTTAATAATTCCCCCCCCCCCCCCTTGGGTAGGTAAAATTTTTGCCCCCTTTACCAGGTAGTAGCCCCACGTAGCCGGGTTGAAGCCCACGTAACCCAGGTTTTTAGCCCACTTTAGCCCAAAAATTTCCCCCCCTCAACCGGTTAATAGCCCCCCTACCGGGTTTTACCTCCCCCCCTTTTGGGCAGTAATATGCCCCCAAGTTTGCCGGGTTTTACTCGCCCCCTGAAGCCAGAAATGCCCCCTGGGGCCAGTTTAAATTACCCCCCTTAGCCAGTTATAATCCCCCCGGGTAGCCGGGTTAATTTCCCCCCTTTTGGGGCCCAGGTTAAAATCCCCCCTTAGCCAGAAATTGCCCCCCTTCAGCCAATAATAACCCCTTCAGCCAATAATTTTCCCCCCCCAAAAGCCAGTAATTTTTGCCCCCTCAGAAAAATTAAATAATCAGCCCCCCAGCCATTAATAACCCCCTTTCAGCCATAATAAAAACCCCTTTAGCAATAATAACCCCCCCTCACCAGTAGAAAGGGGCCCATCTCAGTCAATAAAACCCCCTTTCACCCCAATAATAAGCCCCCCTTCCCCAGTTAATGCCCCCTCACCCTTAATAAAAGCCCCCTAAAGCCAGTAAAAAACCCCCCTTCAGCCAGAAATACCCCTCCGGGCCCAAAATTTATCCCCCCTTAAGCCCAGAAAAATTTTGCCCCCAAACCCAAAGTAATATGGCCCCCCACCATAATAGGGCCCCCCCCCAAAGCCAATTATTTTTCCCCCCACCCAAAAATTTTTATGCCCCCTCAGCCAAACAATAAAGGGGGCCCCCTCAGCTAGAAAAAAGCCCCCTCAAAAACAGAAATATCCCCTCAGCCAATCAAAATCCCCCCCCCGTTGACCCTTTCCCCACCCCATTCCTTGTCCCAGCCCCTGCCCCCAACCCCAGACAAGTCCCAGCCCCGGGTCCTTTTTCCCAGCCCCAGTCCTTTCCCACCCAGTCCTGCCCAAAGCCCAGTCCCAGCGCAAGTCCCATCCTGTCCCCAACCGGCATTCCGGGTCCCAGTCCCCCGTCCTCCCCCAACCCAGCCCTGTCCCCCCCAGCCCAAAGGGCGCAGTCTCAGTCCTTTTCCCCAGCGAAAGTCCTGTCCCATTCCCACGCCTGTCCACCCAAATTCCCCTTTTTTCCTGTCCCACCCCCGTCCCAGGGGCGTCCTAGCCTGCCCTAGGCTTTCCCCAGTCCTGCCAAGTCCCACGTCCGCCCAGCCCAGTCCTGTCCCCAGGGAAGTCCCAGTCCTACCCCAGCGCATTCCTTTTCCCATCCCCACATCCTGCCCCCCAGTCCCCCGTCCGTCCCACCCCGTTCCGTGCATCCCAGTCCGGTCCCAGCCAGTCCTGCCCCCGCCCCAAAACTTCCTGTCCCACCCTTTTCCCCAGTTCTGCCCCAGCCCACCCCCAGCGCTTTCTAGCCCTGTCCAAACGCAGCCCCACCCTGCCCCAAGCCCCGCCTGTCCCAGCCCAGCCCTGTCCAGGGCAGTCCCAGTCCCGTCCCAGCGCAGTCCCTGCCCCAACCCACATCCTTCCCAGCCCCACGTCCTGTCCCAGCCCAGTTCCAGTGAAGTCCCGCCTTTTCCCAGCCCAGCCCCTGTCCCACCCGTCCCAGTCCTTTCCAGCCCTTTCCCCTGCCCCCAGCCCCATTTCCCTGCCCCGCCCAGCCCCCAGCGCAGTCCCAGTCCTGCCCCCAGTCCTTTCCCAGCCCTTGCCCCCAGCCCAGCCCAGCCCACCCCCGCCCCTTTCCCAGCCCAACCCTGTCCCGGGCCCAAGCCGTCCCATCCCATTCCCGCCCATCCCAGCGCAGCCCCAGCCCAGTCCCAGGGGCGGGTCCCAGTCCTGTCCCGCCCAGTCCCAGCACAGTCCCCCCACAGTCCCCTTCCCCCTTGTCCCGGGCCCAACCCCCAGCGCAGCCCCCAGCCCAGTCTCAGCCCAGTCCCACCCGCAGTCCCAGCCCTCCCCCCAGCCCATCCACCCCAAGTCCCAGTCTGTCCCAGCGCAGTCCCACTCCTACCCCACCCAAGTCCTGTCCCACCCCAGTCCTCCCCAGCCCCAGTCCCGCCCCGCCCCCAGCGCAGTCCTTTCCCCAGTCCCACCCCCCTGCCCCGCCCTAGCCCAAAAACACCAAAATTTGGCCACGGGGCCCCGGCCCGGGGGGTTTCCCCCCTTTTGCTAGGGCTTTGGGGCAGGGAGGAAAAGGGGAGGAGGGGGAGCATGCAGGCCCCCGGGGCCCCTGGGCAAACGCAAACGCGGGGCCCCCCCAAACAGTCTCCCCCCTCCCCCCCCCTTTCGAAGGGGTTACATTGACCCGGGCCCGGCACCCCGAACAGACTACTTTAAAGAGCGTTTCCGCCCCCACCCCCCCCGTTTTTTAGTGGCGGGGGCCCCGCGTCTAACCAATGCGGGCCCCCAAACCTTCATTTCCCTTCCCTTTTCCAGAAGCCCGGCAGCAGCGGGGGAAATTTAGGGAGGGGCCGGGGTGCGGGAGCAAAAAATGTAGCGGGGCCCGCATCCTCTCTCTGATCAGCAATGCGGCGCCGGCGCTACAGTGTTGATGGGCCCGCCACTGGGGAAACTAAAAAAATTTTTCCCGGGGCAGCAGGTTTAAATTTTTGGGGGCCGGGCCCCGAATAAATAAATCCTAGGACCCCCCTGCTGTAGTGGTTGACTTTTCTGGAACATCTACTGGAGAAACCGGTGCTTCCTTCTTGAACCAATAAATCCCCTTTTCCCCTAAACGTTTGAATATTATCTTTTTTTAAAAAGAATTAAAGGGGAGCGAGTTTAATCCCGCCATGTTTGTTTTAGTAAATACTTGTGTTCCCTGTGAATTAACAATTCTGGAGACTCTTCTCTTCTAACCCTGTATTGTGCTGTTCTTTTATTTTTCCTCCTAGAAAGGTAAACTAAATTTTCAGTCAGATGGGTGTTAAAATTTTGGTTTTGCAAAGGGGGTGTCCCTGACACACGACTCTGTCAGCATTTGAAAAAAAAACCACGACTGGGCGGGAAACACAGCCCCAGTTTTGAAACCCCAGTGAATATTTCATTATACTTTTCTAAAATAAAATTACAAGGAAAAATATAAAAAATTTTTAATAACAAATTTTTAAAATGGGGAACCCCAAGAAAATTTGGGACTTTACTAAAAGGCGTGACAAAAAGAATGAACATTATTTTAAGTAATAAAGTGCAAGGAAAAGGGTAAAAAAGGTTTCGGGGGCCCTAAATAAAAGTTTTTTAAAAAATAAAATAAAGAAAAGTTTAAATTGGAAAAGAAAAAATTTAAAATCATAAAAAACAGCACTTTACCTATGCAAGATGGGGTGGGAAAAAAACATTATATAAAGGCTTTTTAGAGTAAAAAATTTAAACACATAATCCACGAAAACCCAGGGGCATAGCTCTTTATGTTGCATAAATTAGGTGGGGAATTGAAAAATGATATACAGGGAGTTAAAAGTGAAATGAACACAATTCCATAAAAAACAGGTTTTTTCCCTACACTTTGCCTGTGCATAATAGGTGGGGAATGAACAGGATATATAGATAGCTAAGAGTGAAATGAAAATATTCCATAGAAACAGGTGCCTAGCATTTTACCTGTGCATGATAGGTGGGGTATGAACAGGATATATAGGCAGTTTAGATTGAAATGAAAACATATTCCATAGAAACGGGTGCCTAGCACTTTACCTGTGCATGATAGTTGGGGAATGAGCAGGATATATTGGCAGTTTACAGTGAAATAAACACATATTCCACAGAAGCAGGTGCCTAGCACTTTACCTGTGCATGATAGGTGGGAATGAACAGGACATATAGGAAGCTTAGAGTGTAGTGAACACATATTCTATGCAAACAGGTGCCTAGCACTTTACATGTGCATGATAGGTGGGGAATGAAAAAGATAAATAGGCAGCTAAGATAGAAATAAACACCTATTCCATAGAAACAGGTGCCTGGCACTTTAGCCATGCAATGTAGCTGTGGAATAAAAAGGATATATAGAAAGTTTAGATTGAAATGAACACATTTTCAATTGACACCTTCTATGGAATATGTCTTAATTTCACTCTTAGCTACCTATATTTCCTGTTCAGTCCCCACCTATCAGGCACCTGTTTTCATGGATTATGTGTTCTTTTCAATCTAAACTGCCTGTATATCCTGTTCATACCCCACCTATCATGCACAGGTAAAGTGCTTGGCACCTGTTTCTATGGAATATGTGTTCATTTTAATCTAAACTCATATTTTATTTATTCAATCGTTATTTAGACCTTAAAACTTTCTTTACCTCTCCTTAGCTCTTTACTACTTAGTTATAATGTTCATTCTTTTTCTTCATGCCTTTAAGTATGACCCCAATTAATTACTTAGACTTGATGAGATGTCACAGGCTTCTCTAAAAGAAAGCAGTTCTAATTGTGACAGGAACAGCATCATAGTAGTAATAAATAACTGCCACTGGATACAAAGAACAGGGTTGCTGAAACAGATAAGGATTGTTTCACACGCAGCATATTTTTGGAAAAAAATCACGCAGATTTTGATGCAAGTTTTTGAGCCAAAGTCAGAAGTGAATCCTGCAGGATAGGGAAGTATAAGTACATGTTTCACACAATGGTAATTTTCATTAAAAAAATGTGTTGCTTATCCATGACAGAAATGTTGCAACAGATTTTGGTTGCAATATGCTATACAATGCCATTTACTGTATAATATACAGTATGTTGATGAGGTTAACAAACCACATCTGCACGTGGCAAAAAAAATCAATGCAGAAATATGAACCTGCTGCAGACTTTCAAATCCACAGCTTGATTATTATGCCATAGATATCCACTGAAGGTTTCACCTTTCATGAAAAGAGGACCTCACTCAGATTGGCCCCCAAACATTATGCACTGTATATCCATCAGACAAAATAAAGACTCCGCCTAAAAACATATCTGTAGGTGTATTGTAATAGTACATTTTGTATGGTAACCTTTATTTATCTTTTTGATGTCAGCCAATTGTGAGAGGATGAACAAAACAGGGCACAGCTGAACTCGGAAGGTGCCAAAATACATGCAAACTCGCATTTATTTTTGAAAAATTACGAAAACTCTACTTTTTTTTTAAAGTTAAGTTTTTCAAAAACTTTTTGATAAAAATTGTGAAGGCCATCACCCTTAAAAATCGGCCTAGGAGGGGTTTTAGGCTCCCTCAAATGAGGTAAAAGGGCCACCAGTCATTCCCAGAGCAAATTCAGTCCCCGATTAAAAGGGCCTAATGCAGATGGGGGAAATGCATGAACCAGAATGAAGGCAGCCATATCTCCAAATGCATTTGTGGCTTTGGCCTGGGAAAGGGGTAGTCAAAACATTCCAACTGATATGGTTATTTTGACATGGAGGGGGATTAAAATTTTTTGATCAAAAATGTGAGATAAAAGCCGTAACTTTATACATACAGTAAAAATAACAGGAATACAATTCTATAAATTTAAGTTTGTATGTATTTGAGTCCTGCTGTACCTCATCATGTTTCACAGCTTTTTTAGCCACTTTAGTATGCACCAGTAATTTTGTTAGTGTTTGGATATACTGAATAATTTTGATCCTTTCTGAATTGTTAAGGAACTTACTTAATGGGATTGTCCAGTTGAAACAAACTCTTCAAATCCAAAGCCATACAAATTAAATTTTTCTTAAAGGGTTTGTCTCACTACAAAGATTAATTTCAACATATAGGGAACAGTAAATTTGGATGTTTTTCCCAAAAAATTAAGTTTTTTTATTTTTCTCTGTTCAAAGATAAAAATGATTTTATCAGCTCTGTATACACTCAAGTTTCTCTATGTTACTGACCTGTTAAATCAGCAGCCCGGGGGTCGGCCCGCACCCTTTTCGTGATTGGTGCTGATATTTATTCGCCCCGTTGAACAAGCCCCCGTTTGGACATGTCCCTGTGTGGATTGGCTCCTCACCGGCTTTTTCTCCCCTCTGACGTGGGAAAAAGAAAGTGAAACGACTACCTCAGCTTTTTGTGTTTGCTGTTCTGTAAATAAAGGTACCAGCTCCCTCTATGCCCCCTCCCATGATAGTTCTATTAAAGGATCTGGGGAATTTCTGATCTCTTGTGGGAAAAAACCCCTCCCCTCAATAACACAGCCTTTTAACCCTGTGCTTTTCCCCCTATAACACATCCTTTTTACCCTCTGATTACCTCCCGCCTGAAACAGACGGTGGAGCAGACATTTTCCATTTGTTTTTATCCTTTAAGCTTTTTTTATAACGCTTACCAATGCAGGTTTCTGGTTTCAAGGAGCCTGTGGAGCGTGGGGCGACAGTCTGCAGACAGAGAACCTACTTGGGCTACAGAGTGGTTTCATCCACCCCCTTCCACTGCCACACAGAATGAGGGGGGTCAAAAATTTCTTCATTGGGGGGAAACCCATCCCTGCCCAGGGAAAAATCCGGGCGGCCCCCCCTGTTTTTGGGACCGGGGGGCCTTTCCGTGGCCTGCCTTTTCTCTGTTTGGGGTTTCCCTGGCGGGGCCCCCACACCCCTGGTTTTTGCAAAAAATTTTTGGCCTGTCCTGCCCTTTTTCCTTGTGTTTCCCTGGGTCCTGTCGTGCACTGTGCCTCCAAAGGGGCGGGGCGCGGGGCAAGCTTCCTCCCTTTTTAAATAGTTTCCGTTCGTGCACCCTTCCCTTTCCCCCCCCCCTGGCTATAGAGGAAATTTTTTTCCCACTCTTGGGGTTTTTTTTTTTGGGGCCCCCCTTTCCCTTTTAGCTCCTGCCAAAAAGGTTTTTTTTCCCCCCCTTTTTTTGGTTTTTTTTTTAAAAAGGCCCCCCTTTTTTTTTTTCCCCCCCTTTTTTTTTTTCCCCTTTTTTCCCCCGGCCCGGGGGGTTTTTTTTTTAAAAAATTTTGGGGTTTTTTTTTTTTTTTTTTCCCCCCCCCGGTTTTTCCCCCCCCCTTTTTTCCCCCTTTTTTTTTTTCCCCCTTTTTTTTTGGGTTTTCCCCCCCCCCCGGGGGAGGCCCCGGGGGGGCCCCCCCCGGGGGGCCCCCCGCCGGGCCCCCCGGGGGGGGCCCCCGACCCCCCCCCCCCCCCCTCCCCCCCCCCGGTCCCCCCCCGGGGTACGGGGGCCCCCCCCGGGTTTCCCCGGGGGGCCCCCGGGGAACCCCCGGTGGCCCCCCAAAAAACCCCCCCCCCTTTTTTCCCCCCCCCCTTCCCCCTTTTTTGGGAAAAAAAAAAATTTTTTTTTTGGGGGGGAAAAATTTTCCGGGGGGGAAAAAAAAAAAAGGGGGGGCCCCCCAAACCCCCAAAAAAAAATTTTTTGTTTGTCCCCCCTTTTTTGGGGTTTAAACCACCCCCAAAATTTTTTTTTTGGGGGGGGTTTTTTTTTCCTTTTTTTTTTTTTTTTTGGGGTTTGGGTTTGTTTTTTTTCCCCCCCCCCCAAAATCCCCTTCCCTTAAAAAAAGGGGGGGGGGGTTTTTGGGGGGAAAAACCCCCCCCCTTCCCCCCCCTTCCCCCCCCCAAACCCCCCCCCTTTTTTTTTTCCCCCCCTTTTTTTTTTAAACCCCCCGGGTTTTTTCCCCCCGGGGCCCCCCCAAAAACCCCCCCCCCTTCCCTTTCCCCCCCCCCCAAACCCCCTTTTGGGGGTTTTTTTTCCCCCCCCTTTTTTTCCCCCCCCCTTTA
>JAODAL010076852.1:0-13479 GCA_025379985.1 Phyllomedusa bahiana | reverse complement strand
AGTGATCATCCCATAAAGATAATGCCCAAACCCCCATAGGAAGGTAAATCAGTAACAGAAACTATAGCTTTATGGGTCCATGGTTTTTCAGGTATAGATAGAAGCTGCAGAAGTCCAGAAGGTTTTTAACTTGAAGCTTTGTTATGAGCACAGGTAGAACAAACAAGGACAAAGTCTTTGATGTCTTGAGAGAGAGTGGGCCACCAATAGTGTCAAGAAATCAGTGGCAGAGATTTTCAAATTTCCAGGATAGACAGCAAGTATGGAAGAGTGACCCCACTAAAGTACACGTTTTTTCAAGGTTGCACATATGAAAGTCTTCCCTGGAGGAATCCGTTGGAGATCGATGGGAGCAGTAGAGATTAGGAGATCAAGGGAAATAATATGCTCCAGTTTAGATTTGAGTCCCAAAATATTAGAGGAATTAAATTTTTCTCCGCCTGCCTAGAGGTAGGCAGGAAGTCAAATCAGGGGAAGAGAGACCATCTGGCCTGCTGAGGATTTAATCGTTGTATGGTCTATATATACAGTAGGTTGTTGTTGCCCATACTGATATCCACTGGATGATGAGCCCCTTTCCAGTAGATGGCACTATTTTTCTAATGCCAATTTCATTGCCAGTAACTTGTGGTCCCCAATGGTATAGTTCATTTCTACTGTGGAGAAGGTTTTAGGGAAGAAATCGCAGATGACAGTTTTGCCTTTAGGAGTCCTTTGTGTGAGTACAGCCCCAGCTCCCACAGAAGAGATGTCACCTCCAGGAAAGAAAGACTTTTTCGTATCTAGTCAAGTCAGAACGGGTGCTGTAGCAAACACGGCTTTAAGATGGACAAAGGCATCTTCAGCTTCAGAAGGCCAGAGTTTAGGATTACTGCCTTTTTTGGTTATAGCCACTATGAGTGTTGCCAGGGTAGAGAAGTGGTGAACAAACTGGCAGTAATAGTTGGCAAGACCCATAAAACATTAAATATCCCTGATTCCAAATGGTCAAGGCCACTGAAGAACGGATGACAATTTAGCAGGATCCATCTACAAAGATGATGTATCCGAGAAATACGCACTTCTCGAGTTTGGCATAGAGATGGTTGGTTTATAGACGTCTTAGAACCAGATCTGGAGAGAAGATCAAGATGTAATCAAGATAGACAACAACACGAGCATAAAGGAGGTCTCGGAAGATCTCATTGATGAAGTCAGACCAAAAGGCATCACTTGGTACTCAAACTGCCCATCACAGGTGTTGAAGGTGGTCTTCCAGTCACCACTTTCACAGATACAAATTCAATTATAGGCTCCCTGTAAGTTGAGCTTGGTGAAGATTCTGCCCCTTCCCCTCTCCTCATAGTCAATCACAGAGCTCAGGGAGAAACGGATATTGTTTTTTGATGGTGATCTTGTTTAAGCCCCAATAGTCTTCTATGAAGAAAAAAAATGGCAACAGCAGGGGAGGACGACTTGCAGATTAAGCCTTTCAGCAGGTTTTCTTTGATGTAGGCTGACATGGCCTGGATTTCAGGTACAGACAGAGGAAACACTCTTCCTTGAGGAGGCATCATGCCCAATATGAGGTCTTTAGGGCAGTCATAAGACCGAAGTGGTGGAAGGGTCTTTGCTTGCCTCTCACAGAAGACGTCTGCAAATTCTTGATACTTGAGAGGAAGACCCAGATGCAAAATAGGAAACATTGGTGGAGAAGCGGGTTGCAGCAGACAAGGTGGCATGAGGCACCTAAAGTTGCACTGCTGTCTCCAGCGGGTAATGTCCCCTTTTTCCAGGCAAGTACGGTGCCGTGAAACTGCAACCACAGAAAACCCAGGAGAACTGTTAAAGTGGAACATGGAAGAATGTGAAACATAATCTTCTCTTTATGCCATGCCCCAACCTATAGAGTCAGTAGTTCTGTACGAGACTGAATAGAGAACTTCAGGAACTCTCCATTAATGGAAGAGATTATCAGAGGCTTGCTTAGAAAAATAACTTGCACAAGGTATCTGGCAACCAGAAGTTACCAGCTGAGCCCGAATCCAGACATGCAAAACTTAAAAACTGACACCAGATGAGGAGCTGAGAGTAAACGGCATGGTCAGGTGTAGAGAAGATGTCTTCGCCAAGGATCACCTCTCCAATGAAGTCTAAGTGCTGAGATCTCTCCAAACAAACAGGGCCGTTTCTTAAGAAATGTTCCTGGCTGGCACAGAATAAGGCAGAGATTCAGACTATGCCTTCGGAGGCATTCTTCTTCTGTTAGACAAAAATTCTCCTGTTGCATAGGTTGGTCATGAGAGCTCTTTGTAGACAACAGAGGAATTTTTTTTGAAAACGTGTGGGAGACGAGGAAATTTGTGAAGCTGGGAGGACTCTTTTTGCTGGCAAAGCTCTAGTTGTCTCTCTATAAAACGAATATCAATTATGGAGGTCAGAATTTTGATTCCCACTGAGCTACGGCCGGTTTTTCTTTGCTCTACATATGCCAGTAGGTAATTATGCATCCAGTCACTACATATAACATATATTTATGATGTTTTTCCAGAATTGTTTCTAACTATTTATTAAATTTATATCCGAGATGTTGCTTATTTCTTAATAGCCTAGATATACAGTATATGCACTTGCTCCACAACCATATATTAGGTAGTTATAATTTACTCTTTCTGATTTTTGTGATTAATCTGTTACTCTGTATGTGGCATTCACATATATAAACTTTTCTACTGTGTAATAACACAGTTTATCTATGTGGATTAAGTATAGATATTTGACCTATTTGATAATGGGTTTTCAACTTTTATATGAATACTGTATATAGTTACTGAAAAAACTAAATCCTCGTATATATAACTTAAAAGTGATGTAGATTTTTGGGATAGGCATATGATACATATTCCAATATAATTATGTTTTTTGTATAGATTTTTCTTGTTCCTTTTACTTTCTTTTTTTCTTTTTTACCCTTTTTGTATTCATAGCATATTTTGATGTATGATGTGTTCACTTTATAATAATTTTAATTGTTTGGTGTTCTATTTTTATTTCTAGCGACTCATTTGAGAGAGGTCAGCACAACAGAAAATGTTTATTGAATTGAAAGTCACATATTTTATAACTTTTGCATAAAGAAAAATAAATAAAAAGGAATTTTTTGCTTACGTTTTTTTGTGTTACTTGATTCATGTGTCTGCGATTAAAACATATTTATTTGCTGTTAACATGTGGCAATTTGCAGGCACACCTTCTCGAACATGATGTAAACTTATGTCAAACGTCAGGAAAGGGTTAATGAATGCTTTTTATACAGTAAAACAAGCCTCCTGCTTTCATTTCTGGCAATAATTTCCCCACCTGGTGCCCGGTAATTACAGGACCTTCTGGACCTTAGGGGAACCAGATTAGCTCTGCAGTGCATCTCTGGAGGCTGTATTCCCCCTTTAAGGCTATGTCCACATGATGAGTACTTCAAGTTGGAAAGTAAATCATCCCCATTGACATTAATAGAAAATACGCTTTGTAGTTCATACAACACGTATTTTCGTTGGTTGGTTTTTAAGAGGAAAAAAACTTAGAACATGTTCATTCTTTGGTAGTGTTCCACATGGAAAATTTACTATTGAGGTCAGAAGGGATGGCTGAAAATGTTGTGTAAAACACATCCAAAATGCGTCCAGAGGAATGGAACTCGTTTCTGACTATATATCCCAAAAAAAAACCTGATCCTAATTAATGGGAAATACTAGTTGAAAGCCATGTCATTCAATGTGCCACTGAGAACGGTCAGGTAGAGCAGTGAGGTGGGAAAAAGGAGGACACCTCGTTAGTTGCGTGTGTGTGAAGCTACTGGGTGCTGGGACACGAGCGCACTGTATGTACTAGAACAGCCGCTAAGGACGAGAGTAGAAGCTTCATCAGTCCCAAGACAGTTGTCATGTCAATTGATTATTGCCAGTGCGCCACATACCTCAAACACTGCACCTCTCCCCGCAATTCAGAAAACTCTTAAGGGTGGTTGCCACAGGCAAAGGGCGGGTGCAGTTGGGATGCCACCATTACACCACCCTATCTGTTACATTTCTACATACACAGGCCCAAGCCTTTCTGTCTGCAACTAAACCATTAACTGTCTCTGTGCAATACCCGGGCTTCCTCCCCCAGTGGTTTCCCAGGGAAAACTACTGTATGAGTAACTCCAACCACTCCTAACACAACTATAAGTCCAACTCCTTACAAGAGTAAGAACTTCTGGTTTCTGGCAATACATCATGTTCTTATATCCAGTCAGAGTATTTCCATTCCTTAAGTTGATCAGAAACAATTTCAAGTTTTGATCTTAGTAAATGCTCAGAGCAATTTCTCTTAGTTCTGATCATTTTGCTAATGGGGAAAGCTTTCTTTGTATCAATTGAATGGCATTACTAGGCATGCAAAATTGTATTGCCTGCAGATTCTTTATGAAAAGTTTTTGTATTAGTGACAGTATCCCTTGAAACACATAAATCCAAAAAGGAAGAAGTCTGATTTCAGACCAAAATTATTATCATTGAAGGATTTAGCAAAGTCTATTATGAACATGATACCGGTCCACCAAATAAATAGGAGGTCATCTTTATAGCAGCTTTACCAGACCAAGCAGTCTGAAAAATGGTTATCTGAATGATAGATACATTGGATCTTTCATCATAAACATTTGCCAGTGATGAAGAAAACATGTCTCCCATTTAAGGGGCAGTAACCTGTATGTAGAACTACTGATTGAACATGAATTAATAATGTTTTAATACTGAAGAAAGAAAAAAATGTTTGAAATCCTCAGTAAAGTATATACTATGGGCGACATGCATGAAATTTGGTGTTAATACTCCAAATTTCATGCACCTAATAATAGGCTAGAATGCACCTGATTTATGAACCCGCTCTACAGCGGCTCATAAATCAGGCGCATTCTAGTGCTCAGGCAACAGTTTGGATCAGGTATACCACTTTGAAAGTGGTATACCTGTTCCGGCTGTAATTTGCCCAAAAATGCTATAGCGAAGCTACAAATATGTAGCTTCACTATGGTTCGAGTGTGCCTTGCCTCCTGGAGTGGCGTGCACGAGATTTAAAAATGTATGAACGGGGCTGTAAAGACACCAGATATCTGGTGCAACCCCGTTCATACATGTCTACATATATGTGTTCATTAAAAAAAACAGTACCAACTGAGCCAAATCATGGGGTATAATTGTGTACAGTGAGGTGACATGTGCATTATCCCAAAATCTTGATGGTCAAAAATATTAACAACATGTTTTGTGTCCTTGAAATAGGCCAGAATATCTTTAATAAGAGGTTACAATAGACTATCCACCCAAGAGCACAAATTCTCATTAATAGAAGAAATGTCAGATCCAGTGGGTTGAAAAAACGGAGGAAAACATGGTTTATGTATCTTGAGTAGCGAGTAAAAGACAGGAATAAATGGAAATTTAATCAAAATATACTCTGTCTGTCAAAATAAAAAAGGGCACCCCCCCAAAAATACAAGTTTCCAGATGTTATTTTTTGAAAATTTGTCTACCAGCCCCTTTTTGTTGTTATGGTATCGAACAACATTTTTACAAAATTTCCATTAAAACACATTTGTGTTTGTAGAAAAAAATTGTTTCATAAACTTTGGGAATGGTTGATATAAAAAACCCAGACCGTATTGGGTAAAATGTTTGTTTTTTTTTTTTTTGTTTGGGAAGTTATGTGACATGCATAACTTTTATGATAGCAAATTTGGGGTTTTAAAATTTCTAAGTCACTTATTAATCCGTGTTAATTTTTTGGGTTAAACACAAGGAGAAAGGTCTAAAAACCAAAAACCCCTTTAAAATTCAACAGAAGATGCTTTTTCACCGTTATATGTTTTGCAAATTAATTCATATCAACAATTGTCCCAAACAGGTCAAAATGTGAGCTTGGAGCAAAATTTAGTCAGAGGCAAAACAGACAATTGTTTCCAAAACAAAACTTTAGAAAAAACCTTAAGCAAATTTTTAAAACTTTAGACTGGACGATCTCAGATAACAACATGGATATTGTTAAAGAGAAACCATAATGAGTTGAACGCTGTTCTTTTTGAATAAAAAAAACTAAAGTATATAGTGTTTCATTGGATTAAAAAAAATCACTAATGTTTAGGTCTTTTCCTTTTTGTTTGGCACTCCAGTAATATTTTTGGGGTTTCAACCAAAACAAAACAGGGTATGTGTTAAAAAAGGGCCCCATTTAAAAGTCCGACAAAAATCCATCAAAATTTGTGGCAGGACTTAAAAAAATTGCTGTTCTAAAGGGTTTCCCCAACCAATTGACGAGCTACAGCAAACTTTTCAAGGAATAACAGGCAAAAAACCCATTTTTCTGAAAAGTAGAGATTTTAGCGTTATTGGAGCTAAAAGGGGTTTTATAAGTATTAGGGGGGCTTGACTTAATTGGCTAGTGGTTGGTTTTTGTGCTTTCACGTGTGGCCAGGTTAAAATTCCGTTGAGGCTATTTGCTTTGTATTAATGCAATGTTTTAAATTTATTATGTGTTTTTTTTTGTGCTTTATTTTTTAAATATGTTTGCCAGCCTGCAGAAATGCTTACTTAATTATTGGTTTTTTTTTGTTCTATTTTTCTGGGGCTTTTCTAGAATTTTTGCGAGTTATATATTTTTCTGCGAATTTTGTAAGGGTTGTTTAGTTAATGCAAACCCTTGTTCAATTTTGCAGTTTCTGTCTTTGTAACAGGATTTTTTTTTTGCGCGTTGTTTTTCTTTGTTGCAGAGCTTTTTTTTTTTTGTGCTAATTTTAAATTTTTGATTTGTATGCTCAGTTTTGTTGCCAGACCGTAAAAAGGTCTCTATTCTCTGTGATTTATTTCTTTTTGTTGTTTTTATCTTTGAAATATAATTTTTATTGGTGCATGTTTATGATGTGATTGACAATTTGGTCATGTGATACTTGCTTTTGCATATAACACCGGGGAAATTTGTTCAAACCAGGCCAGAAAAGGGAGAGGTCTCCCAAAGATCGACCTGTAACCCTGCGCTTCCATCTGATGATGTCTAAGTAAGAAAACTTATTGTTGGCTGTCCTCCATAAAATGAAGATATTTTTGATTTATGCTGTTTTTGAATGGGGAAAATAAAGTTTAAAACTTTTTTACCCCTTTGAATATGGTGTGGTCTGTTACTTTGGATTGCGTTTATGGGGTGGTTAAAACCCCTTAGCCCGAGACCGTGGAGGGGTTTTGAAGAGGCTTTTTTTAAGCAAGCTGACTTTTTGCTGCTTTGTTGTAAATGAGTTTGTAAATGAGGAAAACAATTCAAAGGGTATGAAGTTTTTGAAAATTTGCTTTTTAGCATTTAGACCCACCAAAATTGTGAAGTTCCCCCACTTTAAAAGATGGGGGGAGACTGAAATTGACATCTGGGTAGACTCAACATGAGAGACAAAATGAAAAAAAAAATCAAAAAATCAATTGTTTGTTTTAAAAATAATTTTTTTGCAAATTTGGTGGAAAAAAAGTATTTGGTCACTACAAACAAGCAAGTTTTCTGGCTCTCCGACCTGTAAACTTTTTTTTAAGGGTCTTGTTTCACTCACTATTTTTTAGTAATGGCCCTGTTGTTCTTTTTATCGTATAAAAATGGCAGAAACTAGTGGTGAATTCAAAAAGGTATGTGGAAAAAGGGGTAAATGTGTGCCAAAAAAAGAGGAAAACTCTGGTGATTGTCCCCCAGTACTTACATGAGCAACAAAAATAATACTGGTTGCAACAATGGGTGTTTCCCTGGGGGAAAGAACGAGTAATTTATGTAACATAATAGTAAAGGGTGATACATTCCCAACAGCCCAATACAAGGTTTTTAAAATTGAAGAGTATGGAACTGCAAAACAGACCAGTTATTTTTTTATTACATTGTATGACCCATTGCAATTCCCCTAAAAATAGGCAGTATATAAGGAAATTTAAGCATAAAATTGCAGAAACCTGGAGGCATAGAAACAAAAAAGTAAATTTATCGGGGGCACCCGCATTTGTTAAAAAATGGGGGAGCAGGATTGATTTTAAAGTGGGGCTAATGAAAGGGTAAATAAGCCACATAGAGGGGGAGTTGGGAAACCATAAAAAAAAGGTTTACGAGGGGCCCTTTTGGATTCTTACATCGATACCCGCTTCCCCCAAAGGCTGAATAAACGACTGATTCATGTATAAAATTTAAAAAACGGTCAAACGTATAATGCATTCTTTTAGGAAAATCAGAATATATTGCATGAAGCTTTTTCAATTCATGTTGAAAAACTGCAAAAATCCCAAAAATGTGTCAAATATTTTATATAAAACGTTAGGGACTTGCTTAAAACAAACAAAAATGTTTGCAATACAAAGGATTCTATTAGGAAGCAATGGTTTGAGCTACCCAAAGGGGTTAAAAAATCTAAGCACCGCCCAGACCATGTGTGATGAAATGTTTTTAAGTTTTTTTTTCACTTAGGAAATGTTTGTGTCAGAATTTTATGCCGTGAAAAAAAAAAAGGGGCCCGGGGTCCCCAAACGCTTTTCGTTTTAACGCTATCTTGTGGAAGAATGAAAGAAATAAAAATTTTTTGAAGTACCCTTGGGCCCGGGGGTTTTTGGTGAATTTTTGAAATTTTCAGTATAAAAGAACCCGCCCCAACCTCAAACAGCCCCCACTCCAACAACACCAGAAAAAATTTTTAAACCTGACCAGGTGGAAAAGGATGAATCTTCAATAGGCAAGCAGCTTGGTGTGAAGAAATCAACTATGGGAGCAATAATTAGAAAATGGAAGACATACAAGACTACTGATAATCTCCCTCGATCTGGGGTTCCATGCCTCCATGGGCTCAGATCCTGCAGTGCCAGACGTGTTCCCCTGCTTAAGCCAGTACATGTCCGGGCCCATCTAAAGTTTCTTAGGGGGGCATTTGGATGTTTCCAGAAGACTTTTGGGGGGAGAAATGTCATAGGGTCAGATGAAACCAAGTAGAAACTGTTTGGTAGAACACAACTGTCATGTTGGGAGGAGAGACAATGCTGACTTGCATCCAAAGAACACCATACCTACTGTAAAGCATGGGGATGGCAACATCATGCTTTGGGGCTGTTTCTCTGCAAAGGGACTAGGACGACTGATCTGTGTACATGAAAGAATGAATGGGACCATGTATTGTGAGATTTTGTGTGCAAACCTCCTTCCATCAGCAAGGGCATTGAAGATGAAACGTGGCTGGGTCTTTCAGAGTGAAAATGACCCCAAGCACACCATCAGGGCAACGGAGGAGTGGCTTTATAAGAAGCATTTCATGGTCCTGGAGTGGCCTAGCCAGTCTCCAGATCTCAACCCCATATGCAGTTCAAACCAGAAGTTTACACATACTATATAAAAAGGCACATATGCATGTTTTCTCACCAAGCCATTTTTATTACTTTCTGCAAAGTCAAAAGTTTACATACGCTAGGATTACTATCTCTTTAAACTATTTGGGACAGCCCATATGATGATGTCATGTCTTTGAAAGCTTCTGATTTCATTTATTAGCAACATCTGAGTTAATTAGGGACACACCTGTGGATGTATTTTAATTTACACCAGAAATGAACTGTTTCATTTCATTAGACTTCATGGGAAAGTCTAATGAAATCAGCCAAGATGTCAGGGAGAGAATTGTGGACTTTATATAGTGTATGTAAACTTCTGTACAATATGTACTCGTGCCCCGGCATGTCCCTCTGCACCCGCGGCGGGCGGCAGGGCCGGACTGGGAATAAAAATCAGCCCTGGCACTAAGCCCCCAGCAGCCCACATACAATATCCGCTTAAAAAATGTCCCTTGTTCTCGCACCTCGCCACTTTCTAAAATAAACTAAACTATGAAGGTGCTTTCACATGGAGTGTTTTTGATGCGTTTTTGTGCAGAAAGGCAGAGCAGTTCATGCTGTACATTTCTACACAAAAATGCACCAAAACCGCTCCGTGTGAAAGCAGCCTACACACAAGCAAGAAAGAAACCGTGGTGCAGATAAACCCCTCATCACAGTCAGGTGTGCACTTTACAA
Source organism: Phyllomedusa bahiana (assembly GCA_025379985.1). Taxonomy (NCBI): domain Eukaryota; kingdom Metazoa; phylum Chordata; class Amphibia; order Anura; family Hylidae; genus Phyllomedusa; species Phyllomedusa bahiana. The sequence continues at coordinate 3,394 of JAODAL010076852.1, read as the reverse complement.
TCAGGGACAAGCCCACACTGACACTATACAAGAACCAACAAAACCCTACAACCCCAGCAATAACATCCCCAGTATTAGGTCACCATCACATGAACACAGCATGATTCAACCTAGAAGTAAATTCCCCCTGACAGCAGTGACTAACAGGAGACTTTAATCTCTGATGGGAGTTACTCTCTTCTCCTTTTCGTCTCCTTCTGGCCCAACCTCCATGACGTCATCACTTATGAGTCGTTCCCTTCCATGTCTTTCTCTGTGAGGTACAGCATGCAATGTCTTCTTTAGTGGCCCCTACTCGTCTCTGTAGAATTTACCACAAACATCTTAGATCCTCCTTTTCCCGCATTTCCTATCAATTCCCCAAACAGCTATGTTAAAAACCCCAAAAATTAGAAATTAAAAAAAGTCAGATAAGTGGCATGTAAATAGGAAGATCCCATTAGGTAGGTAAACAGGGCCTTTTCCCCCATTATTTGGTAGGTTAGACAGGGTCCTTCCATGTTATTAGCCCCAGTAAATAGCCAGGTAGCTAGGGCTGCCCCAGTGACAAGCCAGGTAGCTAGGGTGCCCCAGTAACTAGTCAGGTAGCTAGGGCTGCCCCAAGTAACTAGTCAGGTAGCTAGGGCTGCCCCCAGTAACTAGCCAGGTAGCTAGGGCTGCCCCCCAGTTACTTGCCAGGTTAGCTAGGGCAGCTCCCGTAACTAGCCAGTTAGCTAGGGCTGCCCCCAGTAACTAGCAAGGTTAGGGCTGCCCCCAGTAATAGCCAGGTAGCTTAGGGCTGCCCCCTGTAACTAGCCAGGTAGCTAAGGTTGCCCCCCAGTAATCAGCCATGTAGCTAGGGCTGCCCCCAGTAATCAGTCAGGTAACTAGGACTGCCCCCAGTAATTAGTTTTCATGGCGGGCGGGCCCCCGCTGCCCCCGCGGCCGCTTCCCTGGCCTGCCCGGGCCGCGGCGGGGGCATTGCGGTCACCCCGGCCACCATCGTCCCCACGCCGGCTCGCTTACTGGCCCCGCTCCGGTGAACGGCGCTCCTGTCTGTCCCGGCCGTCGTGCGCATGCGCGCCCCTAGCGCGGGGGGCGGCACGGGGGGTTTTAAAATTTTTAAAGGGCCAGTGTCCGGTAATTGGCTGATTGCCGGGCGTTTGGTCCTATATAATGTACCCGCCCCCGGCAACTGTTGCCAGATTGTTGGTGTGCTTTTGGAGATTTTGTAGTGTCCTAGTGCCCATATTGCTTATCAGTGTACCAGTCCATTCCGCTACGTTTTTTGACCTTGCCTGGTTGCCGCCTGCCCTGAACGTCTGCCTGCCTCTGACCACGAACCTCTCCCGGGCCTCCCCTGACACTTCTGCCTGTTCCTGACTACGCCTTTGGATTAGGGATCCTGTACCCCCGCAGTACCCCGGCCGCCACCGCAAGCAAGTCACGTCAGGGGTAACGACTGGTAGCCTCACCCCGCAGCAAGTCATCCCGCCTTTGCGGCGGGGCTTGGTGAAAAACGGGGGGTTTCTTAGACTCGTTCCCTGGCGTGGCTTAACTACCCACGGCTTGCGGTGGTCCAGCGGATCCACCGTTCCCGTCACAGTACAATCTGGCCATGGTTTTCCGCCAGGGTACCTCTCCCCGACTCCGGGACGTTACGACAGCCGTCGCCAGCAGAGTCAGCGAAAGACCAAACTCGCAGCCATGATGCAGAACCTTGCGGCTCGCCTACCTCCCCCTGCGGCCCGTGCCGTTTCCCCGTTGTCCTGCAGCCCCAGCTCCTCTGCTCTGGCACCGGGCCTTCTCTGCATCTGCCGCTCCCCCGCTCGCTATGTTTGGGGACCCCAAGAAGTGCAGAGTTTCATCAGTCTGTGTTCTATACACATCGAGATGCTGGGACATCAATTTCCCACTGAGCGGGCTAAAATCGCCTTTATTATTAACCTCTAACTGGCGAAGCCTGGCCTGGGACCACTCCGCTGTGGGCCCCCGGGGGACCCGCTAACGGCTAACTTGCAAGCCTTCCTCCAGGGGTTCCGGACCGTCTTTGAGGAACCCGGTCGCACCTCCTCAGCTTGCCGCAGCACTGCTCCGCCTCAGACAGGGCGACTCCATATGGGACACTACTCTGTGCAGTTCCCCACTCTTTGCCTCGGAACTAGCCTGGAACAAAGAGGCTCTGGTGGCTTTCTTTCTGGGAAGGCTTTCGGGACAAAATTAAGGACGAGCTTTGCGGGTCGCGACCCGCTACCTCCTTGGAGAATGATTCGGTTGGCCACCGGATCGATATCGGTTCGCGAGAGACAACAGGAGCTCCGTTCTCCAACGCGAGTCCACCCGTCCACGCCGGGCTACCTGCTTAGCCCTGTCTTCCAACGCCTCCAAATTCCTCCGCCAACGGTTCTTGAGGACGAAAACCCATGCAAGTGGAAAGGGACATCTGACCCAGGAGGAACGCTCGCAGCGACGTTCCAGGCAGTTGTGCTTCTACTGCGGCGGTTCCGGTCACTTCATTGGGGGACTGTCCGGTGCGCCCGGGAAAAATTCCCCACCTAGGGCTCGTAGGAGAGGCAACCCTAGGTGTCAGTGCGGCCTTCTCCCCGTTCTGACCCTTTCGGTTCTTTGCGGAACTGCGGACAGCCCCCTTTCCAGACCACCGCCCTTCCTGGATTCGGGGTCCGCCCGGGAACTTCATTAGCCATGCACTGGTGTCTCAGTACCGGTTCCAGTGACCTCCCTGCAGAAACCCTTGTTCGTGTCCTCCGTCAGTGGCGAATGCCTCAAGGATCAACCAATATAGAGTGGCAAGCAAAGATAAACTTAAAAAAGTATACTTTATTGTTGAGACATATTCATTAAAATATGTAATGATAGTGCTACATGAGTACTTGCGTTCCATTTAAGTCCGTAGCCGGCAGTGGGAGCGGGATACAAGTCCATGAATGGCCCAGGCTCCCGGCGTGTTCACTTTTGTGACGCCAGTCGGGGAGGGAACAGACAGGAATGGGCTGGGAAACCGTTGTGACGTTTCGGGGTAGTCCTGCCCTTCTTCAAAACGTAATTTCCTTAGAATGCCTTCCCTTTATACTTGTAGTCATGATGGGTACCATAGGAACCAAGAAACAGGTTACATATAGATAAAACCTAGTTATAAAAAAAACCTAGTTATAAAAAAACACGTAGGTTAAGATTTTCATTCATACCTAAGGGAGCTAAGGTGTTCATTTTAAATATCCCGAATGATTCTCTCTGAAGCAGGCTTATTTCTAAATTCTTATTATTCTGGGGCTTTTCACTTCCTCTAAAAGCACCATTTAAGATCCGATTTCTGTATGTTTATGCTCCCAAAAAGTGTTTGGCCACCGTTGTTTCCCAAAATTTTTTTTGTTTGTTTTTTTAACCAAATTCCCCG
>JAODAL010076851.1:0-13479 GCA_025379985.1 Phyllomedusa bahiana | reverse complement strand
TTTTGCCTTCGGGCACTTTTTAATTTGTGGGTCATGCGGGTTTAAGGGCATGCTGTGGTAAAAGGGGACGGGTTTGTGAATGGGTCTTGAGTTTTTTTCTGTGACTCTTTTTTCCCTAATTGTTTTTGCCTAAGATGTACCCGTACCCATTTTACTGTTGTGGATTTTAAATTTCGTTCTCCAGCCCGTTTGGGTGTAAAAATGAAGGTTTGTTCCTCCCCCCAAAGTTTAATGGTCTTCGCGAAAATCTATTCGACTATGGATATCGGCATGATAATTGACGATTGACTTCGTCCGTGACGATGTTGACGCAATCGCCATCAAACAAGATTTCCATTGCATTTAAGAAGAAAAGTGCCTGGTGCTTAACAAAAAGAAAAAAATGGAAAAAAAAAAAAAAACCCATTGATTTACCACACAACAATATGATATTTGACATAATTGTATAAAAAATGACAAAGAAGCATAAAAAATAAGTATTTTCACCTCAATGCTGGATTATCTGAGACTTTTGGAGTTTTGAAGGAGTTTAATTAAGGAAATATCGAGGAAAGCAAACTGGTTGAATTTTAAATGTCCCCAATGAGACTTAAAGGGGTTGTATATTTTCTTTAAAGGTCTTCAAAAAAGGGGGACAGTGAAAACAAGTAATTTGCAATTTAGATTCATTAGAAAAGCTGTTTTGCTTTCACAGTTTTCCTTTTCTTTTGTTTCTGTTTACACTGATTTCCCGTGCTGGTTTGGTCCCTCCTCCTTGCATTTCACTATGAAGTCATTACATTCTGTCAGCCCCCCCCCCCCCCCCCGGTCGGGTGTATTAAGAGCTTGCATTCCTCCTTTCAATCAAAGTAAGGGACCGGCACATTTGAACTTGCACAGTCAGAAAAACAGAAAAACCATTGGGGGGCCTTTATAATAGGAAAAACGAAAAAATTTTTGGTGTTCGACCCCTGCCTCCCCTGCATAAAAGGGGAAAGATCTGTGGTTTTAGAAAAGCTGCATTAAATTTTAAACTTTTTCCCCGGGCGGTTGAAAAGGAGAAAGGAACAGTGCTCAGTCTAATTGAAGGCACCCTGTGGTATGTAACAGCTTTAAAAAATTTAAAAACTGATAGGGGAGAACAGTGCATGGGGAAAATCGGGAAAAAGGGGGGGAGGGAAGTCTAAAGGAGCCAGCATGAACTTTGAAAGGGGGATGTTTCACCCAGCTTGGAGGGGAAAAAAAAAAACCCTTTGCTTTTCCCTAGAGTTTGAAAGCGAGAGAAAGTATGAATCCCCGAACTAAAGAAGGATACCTTTCCCTTTTAATCCTTTTTAAAAAAAAATAAACTTTTGGACGAGTCGGCCCCTTTTTTGTTTTTTTAAAACCTTCAAAGAAAAGTCAAACCCTCAGCGGAGAAAAGGATGCATTGTTTAAAGTTAATTGTCTGTGACACCTAAATGAAGTTTGGGGATGGGGGTTTTTCGGAACATTCCAAATGGGGAAATTTTTGGGCAACTTCCAGAATAAAATAGGTCTCATATATTATTTCTGTGGGTTTTGGTTTTTTGGGGCTGGAAATTTGGGGTTTTAAAAAATTTTTTTTGGGGGTTTAATTCTAAAGAAAGTCACCCATAGGGGTTCTGGGTCAAAAATGGAAAGAAAAAAAAAGGGGGATTTCCCCTTAAGGGGGAGACGTCACCTGTGAGTAAACTTTTTTTTAACTGAAATGTAATCATTTAGTCTGCAGAGCCTGTTTTACACTGAAAAACAAACCATTATATGGTCATAAATTTTTTGTGTATTTGTCTGCAGGCCTGTATACTGTAACGGTGGGGGGCCGAGGGAAACCGTACGAAAAAAAAAAAGGGGCCCCCGATTTGAGACTTTGGGGGGTTTTGGAAATCCTTGTGATAAACCCGGCTGGGGGGGGAAGCTGGAGGACCCCCCAAGGGAGTGGAGTTAAGGGGCCCCGGGTTTTTTCGCCAGAGCCCCCGCAAAGCGGGATGGATTTGGGCCCGGGGGCCCCCCAGGTCATCCCCCTGAGGGGCTACCTGGTGAAAACCCGGGGGGTGCAAGACAGGAATCCGGGCGGGGGAAAATACAGGAAAACCGGGAAACCCTTTTACAGCGGAACAGGAGGGTTAAAGTACACAAAGCACCCAGGAACGGAAAGGAAACTGGAGGGGTAACCTTTCCAGGTACAGAGGGGGAAACACGGAAAGGAACAGGAGACAAAATACAGGAACACGCGGTACGGGGGACAAGACACGACGGAGGGCGGCCAGGAGCTCAGCAAAAAGACACGGGGCCCACCCTTTCCGGGGGTTTTAAAGGCTCCAACAGCGGGCCTGAGATGCTGGCAGGAGCTCACGAGGGGAAGCGGGCTGGACACGCAACAGACTGAAAACCCCCCCCAGCAATAAAACTGGACCCAGATTTAGGGGCAAAAAATTTCCCTTTTATGCCAAGGTCAGGGGTTGAAGGGGGAAGGTGACAAAACCCGGAAAAAAAAAAAATTTTAGGCGGGGAAGCGCCGCCCAGGGCCTTTTTGAGGAAACAGTGCACAGACAGGACCCGGAAAGGCAACAAGACAACGGACACAAATTTCCCATAGCAAAACACGGGGTGCGGGACCCCTGCCCAGGGAGCCCGCAGAAATAAGGCAGGCACGGACAGGCCGACGGTCCAAGGCAGGGACCCGGAATGAACCGTGACAGAAAACCCCCCCCCCCCCCCCCAAAGCCCCCCTCCTCCCCCCCCAAAATTCACAAAATTTGGCATTCCACTTGGCCGGGGGCCCGAAAATTTTCTACGGGGGAAACCCCAAAAAGTAAAAGGCTGTAAAAACCGTATAGGAAAAACCTAAAAACGAGGTGATGGGGGGAAAAAGCGGGGCACGGGAAAAATGGGGGGGGAAACCCCGGGGGCAGGCATTTAAGCCACGGGGACTAGAAGGCTCAGGGGGGGACCGTAAGCCACGGGGACTCAAAAGGGTCGGGGGGGCACCGTAAGCCAGGGGACTAAAGAAGGTCAGGGCGGGAACCGAAAACCCAAACGGGGACTCAGAAAAGGCTCAGGGCGGGCCCGAAACCCCCAGGGGGGATCAAAAGGTCAGGGGGGGGGAACCGAAAACCAGGGGGACTCGAAGGCCCCAGGGCGGGACCATGAGCTAGGCCAAACAAAGCTCTGGGCTGGACCTTTGAGAGGCCAAACGTAAGTTGGGTTTGGAATGAGTGGGCCAAACGTAAGCTCGGGGCTGGACCATAGCAAAGGCCCAAAAACGAAAGCCGGGGCCCGGGGCCCATGACTGGGGCCAAACGTAAGCTCGGGGGGGGACCATGGCTGGGCCAAACTTTAAGCTCTGGGTGGCCATGAGCAGGCCAAACGAAAGCCCGGGGCTGGCCATGAGTTTGGAAAAATTTTAAGCTTGGGCTGGACCATAGCTAGGCCAAACGTAAGTCTGGGGGCCATGACTAGGCCTAACGTAAGCTCGGGGGCTGGACCATGAGCTGGGCCCAAACGTAAGCTCTGGGCGGCCCCCTTTTGAGTGGGCCCCAAACGTAAGCTTGGGGGGAACCATGTTTTGGGCCAAAAACTAAGTCTGGGCTGGACCATGAGTGGAAAAAACGAAAACTCTGGTGGCCCAATGAGTTAGGCCCAAACAAAGCTCTGGGCTGGACCATGACGGGCCCAAAACGAAAGCTCTGGGGGGACCATGAGCAAACCCAAAAAGTATTTTGGGGGTGGAACCATGACTAGGCCAAACGCAAGCTCGGGGCTGCCCAAAATGAGCTAGGCCCCCCGGGTTGGGGACACTTTAGCAAGGGAGGGTCCCCCCGGGCCCGGGATCCATGGTCATTTTCATACTGTAACGGTGGGCGCCGAGGGACTACGGGGAAGCCCCCCGACCGAAAGACACCCGGGTTGGTTTCCTTTTTGTGACCCACCGCGGGGGAGGGGGGTAGCTGGAGGACCACGCCAGGGGTGGAGCCCAAAGGGGGGGCCCCCTGGCCCTTCGAAAAAACCCCCGCAAAAGGGGGATGGATTTGGTGGGGGGCCCCCCAGGTCCACAACCCCTGCGTGGCTCCCTGGGGTGACCCCGGGGTTTGAAAGACGGAATCCAGGGGGGGAATACTTGGAAAAAGGGGAACAGGAAACAGCAGGATACAGGAGGGTTAAACGTCACAAACACCACGGATACGGGGGAAACGGAAAAGGGTAAACACATCAGGTACAGACCGGGAACACGGCAGGAACAGGGAACACAAAAGGAACACGGAAGGATAAGGGGGACCGCCCCGGGGGACGGAGAGGGCCGGGGACTCAGTTTCCAAAAAGACAGGGACCACATTCGGGGGTTTTTAAAGGCCCCAACAGGGGATAGTGCTGGCGGGGAGCTCACGATGGGAAGCAGCTGGACCACCCCAAAAAAAAAACCCTGCAACCAATTTGCAATGAACTGCCCAGGGGGTAGAGACAAAAACCCTTCCCTCTTTTTCCCAAAGGGGTCGGGGGGTGAAGGGGAAAGGTGCACAGAACAAAAAACTTTTAAAAAAGGCAGGAAGTTTCCCGGGCGCGCACGGCCTTAGGGGGGCACAGTGCACGGGAGGGGACCCAGGAAGAAACAAAAAGGGAAAAAAAAGGGCAAGTACTTAGCGAAAAACGGCGGGGGGGGACCCCTGCACGGGGACCCCCCGCAGAGACGGGGGAAAGGCCCGGACGGGCCCGGGAGGGCCAAGGCAGGGACCGGCAGGGAATTGGGGGACATATAAAATGGTAGTCACTTCTGGGGTCATATTTTTTTAATGGCCTGGCATTATTAATTGGTCCTTAAGTGTAATATTATTGGGTTTTGGGTTTATATGGGATTTTTTTTTAAATAATCAAATTAGGGGTATAGTTGCTCCATGTTTAGGTTTTAATTTTTCTTAACGTATGACTATTTTTGGGGGGTTTTACACTGTTTTACTTAGGTAGGGGTTTTTTAAAAAGAAAATTTGTCAGTCCCTGTTTTAATTGAATGGTGTACGTTTGGAGGGGGGATGGAAAAGAATCTATGTGGAATACACGTAAAAATGACTGGAACAAGGCATTTAAGTGCCCTTCGTGTATCTGGAATTGGCGCCCTTTTCCTACCCCCTCTGGAGAATTCAAATGCTTAGTCCCGACCTGATACACAGTGCCTATGGCTGCATGCTCCTCAGCTAGGTGAAATTGAAAAAAAACACAATTGTACCTTTTTTTAAACAAGTTGGAAATTTTTTTTTTTTAAATTTGCGGGTCAGTACCTTTCCCCAATTTTTTTAAATTTTTTTTTTAAATTTGTTTTGCATTAAAATTTTCTGAGACCATTTTCCCACTTTTTTTTTTTCCCTGTTTTGGGGGCCCTGTGTGAGGGGTTGTTTTTTCAGCTGGAGTTTTTTTTTATTGAAACCCCTTTTCAGATGCCTGCCACTTTTTAAACAATTTTATTCCAAGGGGGGGATTTTTTTAGGTATTGACAAACCAGTTTAATAAGGTTAATTTTAATAATCACTTTAAAAGATTCGGGATCCAAATATGTAAAATTTGTTTTATTGTTCTTTATTGTTTGTAAAATGTGAAAGGGGGGTGGTTTGAAATGTTAATTTTGTAAAATATTTTTAAATCGTTTTAAAATTCTTTTACTTGTAATTTTAGTCTTCCTAGGGTGCTTAACGACTAGAGGACACGAATAATGTACAATTACTGCTCTATTATCACACCTTGCCTTTGGCAGGTTCTAATAGAGTAAGTAGGTTGACAGGCATGGGGGCCTTCCTTAGCCTCCCGGCAAATGCTGGGTGGGGAAATTGTCTTGAATTTTGGAAAAAAAGCGGGTGATGCAGGGGTGATCCTTCTGCATAACGCCTGATGTCCATCTGTGCCAACATCTGTGTTAAATGGCGGGATGAGCATGCAGGTGAATACCCCGGGGCACCACAATGTTTGGAGTGGGCTCTTTTCTGGCCTGCTCTTATATTCTTGCCCCAATTTTTAGGCAGAGTTGGCATCTTGGGGCGGTCCCCTTCCCTTCGTCGTTATCTTCCCCCCGCAACACCGTTTAAAAAATTATTTAAAAAACCCCATGTTCCTGGTTTCTTACTCCCCCTTTTAAGTTGTGGTTGAATTTTTCCCCTTCCAGAAACTTGAAACGCCTTCCAGAAATTCACCATTTATACAGTTAGTAGACCTGTGTACACATTTTTAGCTGCTTACTGAGAAAGATCATATGGTCCTTTTATATGTCACTACACTGAACTAGAAAGTGGCTTCTTTTCAGTCCCTTTGGGCCACATGTATGAAAACTGCCAGGTTAAAATTTTTTGCCCATAGCAGGAAATCACAGCCCCCCTTTTATTTCATATGTGCAAAAGAAAAATGAGAGTGGGCTTAATTTTTTGCCTGGGCAACAACGAGTTTTGACCTAGACAGTTTTCATAAAAATGGGCTTTTGTGGACTTTGGGAGTTTTGACCCATGTAATTCTACACTCTAGTTTAACTTACAGTTCTAGTAATTTCTTTTTTTTAAAAGGATTTCATATTGATATGTTTTTAAAAATTTAAATTTATAATATACATGAACAAAATTGCATATAGTATACAACAAAAGTGATGTCATAAATGTGGGTATGCGTTTTATGGAGTCATTTTTTTATTCCCCCAACCATTTTTTACAAACATTCTTTTTCTTACACATTCTTACCTTTTGACAACATGTTGGGCCCTATTTCCTCTTACAAATTCATGTAACCTGAAAAAAATGAATGTGTAATAGATGAAAAGAGGGCAAAATGGAAAGTGTGCAAAACTGTGACAACCCCTGTTACAATTGTGGGTACCCCCTCCTGAAGATTTTACGCAAGGATAAAGTAAACTGAAAAAGAACTGGTAATGTTATGTTATTATTTTGGGAAAAATTTTATTGTATGCACCTATACCTATGTGTTTACGTTATGTTAGTAAATCGCTGCAGTTTAAGTTTAAAACCCAGTTGCTTATGCCAAAATTAAACCCCAAAATTCCCTCAATTTTTTCACCTTTTTTCCCCGGGAGAAAAAAATTGCAAAAAATCATTAAATGCTAACATTGCAAATATTTTGGGGTATAAACATGTTTAGCTTTGTACAAAAAGAAAAAAATTTCTGTTTTTGGTAATTTAAATTTTTTTGGGCCCCCTTTTTCTAATTTCTTTGGCTAAGCCAAAATGTAAGCATTGTTAAACTATGATTGTCCTAGTGGCTGGGAGAACAACAAAAAGCTGGAATAACAGCAAGAAATATAAGAAGGTAAACTTTTTGGCTTATGGAAAAAAAAGATGCTAGGGTTAAGAGGGGGGAATTTCTCAAAAATTCGGTTCGGTCATTCCCCTTTTCGACAACCTGCAGGGTCTGTTTAAAATTGTGCCATGTTAAAAATGCAGGGGGAGCTTGGGTTTTGGGTTTCGTACAATTTTTTTTGTATGCATCACTGACGCCGCGCTTTAGAAAACGCTTCACTATAAAACCCCCGGGACTTTAAAAGCAAAAAAGACCAAAAAAAAAGCGGGAATTACCCCATAACGTCATGGCAGCGACAGTGGAAAAAAAAAAAGCTGAGGGTCAGGTGGCAACATCAGTGACGAGTTGGAGGTCGCAGCAGCCCCAGCAGTTTGAGGTCGAGAGTGGCAAATGACATTTGGGGGGCAAAAACAGGGTAGCCCAAAAGTGGGACAATGACCAGGTGGAGGGGACGGCAGAGCCACACGCACAAGGTCAGACAGTTTCACAAAAAAAAGATAGTGGGGGTCACGGCAGAAACCACAGAGCAGCTGAGGGGAAAAATGGCCATTTCTTTTTGGAGGGGGCAAAAAGGGGGTAGGCCCGAGTAGCACAAAGACAAGTGTGTTTGGTCACAGCAGCAGTCAAAGCAGCAGCATGGGCAAGAGGGGCACAATGACATTTGGAGGTGGCAAAAACAGGAGTGGGCCCAAGAGTGGTAAAATGAAAAAAAAAAAACAGTGTGAGGGGGGGGACCACAGCACGCAGGAAAGGCAGAAGTGCCAATGCATTCTGGAGGGGGCAAAAACGGGATAGCCAAGAGGCACAAGACACGTGTGGGGTTTAGGCAGCAGCCACCGCAAGAGGTCAGAAGGGCACAATGACATTCGGGGGGGCAAAAACAGGAGTGTCTCAGAGGGGCACAATGACACAGGGGGGATGTAACACACCAAACAGCAGCCATCATGATCAAGAAGGGCACAATGACCATTGGAAAGGGGGGTGGCAAACCAGTCCCTGGTAAAGAGGTGGTAGGCAAGGGAACACGGAAGCAGATGTGTGGCATCAGGGGGGCGGCTCGAATAGTGGCGGGGGGGCAGGTAGTTTAATCCAGACCTTTTCTCAAAATTTTGGGGGAGGTGTCATGGCTGATGAAATCTGACGCCTAAGGCATTGGTGGGGAAACCCTGGCCGACCCACGCCTGATTCATCTTGACAAAGGTCAGTCTTCCACTTTTCCCCGGGCAGCGGGTTCCCCTTTGGGGGTAATGATGGCCCCACCCCGCACACCCCCGGCAGACCTGTCAAGGAGGGCGAAATCCCCCGCACATAGGCAGCTGCCAAACTGACTAAGGAGGAAATTTCCCTAGAGTATTTGAGTTTGTTCTTGCCAGCAGTTTTGGGAAAATGCCCCCCCATTTTGGACCGGCGGGGGAAATCAATAGGGGGGAGAGCCAAAGTCACCCCTCTTCCGGTGGTGACTATTCGGCTGTCACTAGCCAGGCAAATCAGAAAGCTGCGGGCCACTGCACAATGACTCGGGGGGGCTCCTTGCCTCCATCTCCACTGATCTGCTTCGGGTCATCTCCTTTTCCTTCCTCATCTCCTTACCTCCCCAGCTGCCCCTCCCCTCCTTTTACACCGGGTAGAAAATCAACTCTTTCCCCCAGACAATGCTTCTGCCCCAATCCTCCTCCTCCCCCCTCCATTCATCCCCCCCCGGCTCATGTGGCCGCGAGTGTATTCCCACATCCCTTTCCCCTCCCGCGATTTTTCAGCATTTTTCCGGACATGAAGCAGGGGAATGATGTTTTTCATCCCGTAGTCCTGGGACTGACAAAAAGTGCCCCTCAAAGCCTCAGCAAAGGAGGTGTCACGATGAGCGCCACTGGCTAACATCAAAGTTACACAGGGAAGTACGCCTGTCCCCCTTACTAAAAAAAATCGTTTAATGGCCTTTCTCTGTTCATCGTCGGTCCAACATGTGCAGGCGGGAATTTCCCAACGGGGGAAACATCACATATCAGAGGGGTGTTGGGGGAGGTTTTTTGCCGCTGCAACTAAAGGGAGGTGTTCCTGGTTTTTGGGGAATTGATGAATGCATCACATTTTCCTGGCCCTTTTTCAGAATCTTCAAAGATCGGGGGAAGACTTGGGAACCTTTTTACAACTAATTGAAAAAGTGTGCCATGCAGGGCCATGGACCACCCACCGGGGCAGCGCAGACACCATGTTCCCCCATTGTCCGTCCCAGGGTTCCCTTTTGTATTGGCGCGGAGAAACCACACATCATTTTTTGCGATGACGGGGAGAATTTCCTCCCCTGTGTAAAAATGCGTGACACCGCTGTCCCCCTAACATGTGGTTTATGGCTATTTTGGGGAGGCTGGATAGGGAGGGTGGAGAGGAGGAGGGGGACATTGGCGCAGGGCCGCGTTTACAATGTGGAGGAAAAGCGGCTTTCCCTGCCCAAAGTTTTTGGGTGTCGGGGCCGGAAGACATTCACCCAGGGGGCCGTAAAGGACTTTACGGCCCTGACCGTAGTTACGCTCCAGACGTCCGTTGCCCTGCACCCTTGGAACAAACGATAAGCTCAAGGACTGGCCCCCTCTGTTCTACATTTTAATGAAGTGGGGGTACTCCCTTTTTGGAAAAAAATTTAGGTTGGAACTCTCCCTCTCGGGTCGACAACCTTAGTTCTCTAACGGCCAGAGCCACCTTTGGAAAGGGGAAAGGGAAACAGTACCCAAAAAATTGGACACGGCAGGTCAGCTTTTCAAACTTAGGGTGGTTTTAAACCCTAGTTGTCTCTTTGCAATCGCCCTTGAACGACTTCGGCGCCATGAGTACAGGGCAGGGCATCTGACCGGGGGGATGTGGCAAAAAGAAACACTCCCTTCGCAGAGTGGTTGACCTTGACTGGTGAAATGGCATGTGTGCCACTGTGCGCTGCTGCTGCTGTTTCTGCGCGGCAGAGGGGCCCCCACCTCTGAGCACGGTTTTTCCCAGGCCCCCGATGGGGAGCTGCATTTTTGACCCGGGGCGTGGGCCAACTTAGATCCCGGGCCACACTTCACTTTTGCCCACAGATTTTTACATATACCCCTATTCGGGCCCCCCGGTGTTTACAAAAATCTGCACACCCCCCAATATCTGTTTTAACGCCCAAAGCTCCACACTGGTGTCTAAAGCCGGCTGCCTTTTGCCGAGCCCCTGTGCCGTACTTTCTTGAACCTCGAAAAAGGCTTTTTTTACCCCGGGCCGCTTTGGCTCCCGACCCACACTGTGCTTCCCTGCTGCTTTAGGCCCCACAACCCACTTGCTGGGTGCGCCGCGCCTGACGGCCCAAACTGACGCCCTCTTTTCCTAGGGTGATGAAGCCCTTCTTCACCCGGTCCCAAGTGCGGTCGGTACATCATCAATCATTTGTGTTTTATCGCACTGCTGTCCTCATCACCGGGCTTGGGATGAGAGGCGACCCCCACACATGACCCCCCCATGCCATCTCCACATCTTAATTTGCCGCTTCTGCAAGAAGTAGGGGAATTTGGGCCCCATTTCTTGTGCCAAATAGCGCGATGCCCTTCTCAATTGTTCATCCTCGCTATATATGGCGCTGACCCAGGCCCCATGTAGTTCCTGGTGAGGAACCGGATGGGACAGAGATGGATTGAGGACAGGTGAGGCCGCGCCCCTCCCGGGGTATGCCCAAAAAAGGGTTTTGTCTCTTCCCACCGATTCTTGGGTGGGGGTTTTCAGATGTCATCTGGGAGGGAAAGGGATGCCCAGTCAACCGATCAAAAACCATTGGGTTGGACAACAACGGCCCCCAGATGACACGGCAGTTGTGGCCCCACCGGTGACCCCCGCCTTTGGGCTCCCCCTTTCGTGCTGCGACTGGGCCCGCTCCGGAAAGTTTTGTGCCACTGGGGCCCCTCGAGGTAAGAGCCTGCCACCTCTCGTCGACAACCCGTTTATTCTAAAAAGTACAGACTCTGTTTATGAAGATATCTGTATGTGATAAAAACACCCTGTTTTGACCCAAAAGAACCCCCTAACAACTGGGGAACCCTTGGATATAAATTGGGGGCTCCCCCAAAGGGGTAGGAAAATTACTTTTATGTCCGTTTAAAAACACTGATTTTACTGAATATAAAAGCACAAACGGGTTAATAAACCTTTTGGGGTATGAATTATGCTACAGGGCCCAAAAATTTTTTTTTGGGGAAAAAAAAAAGTTTCTTTTTCTAAGACAACCAAAAAAAAATACTTAGTTAACCCTTTTATGTAAATTTCCAAAAGTTCTCCTACAATTTCCGCTTTAGCGGTTAAAAGGCTGTATTTTTCGGGAAAACAACAACAAAAAAAATTTTAAATTAACCGTTAAATAAAATGCTACGGGAAAATTTCTTCTTTGGGGTGAAAAAAAATTCTTTTTCTAAGTAAAAAGCAAACAACGCTTAAATTTCCCCTGCATTAAATTGCACAAAATAAAAGACAACCAAAAATTAAGTGGGATTTTATTTAAAAACACTGTTTCTTTAACTGAATACAACAGCAACAGGGTTAGATAACCCTTGGAATTCAATGTGCTCAAGAACTGAGCAATAGCATTAAAATGATGCACTGAATTGGGCGCACACTGGCTTCAGTTCCCAAAACCCCCCAAAATCGAATTAAAGAAAAGAAGCAGTCTCTAGACAAGCGGACCCCCCAAAAATGGATAAAAGTGAGTTTTTGTATGAGATATCATAACAGCAGCAGCGAGCAGTTTCCTACACGCACAGTGGAGGAGTGTGAGGGAAAAGAAGGCGCCCGGACTTATATAGTGCGGTGAGTCACAAACCCCCGGTCTTGATTGGGTTCATCTCTGCACTGTCATGTTCCTTTCCCTTTTTTCCTCCCAATTCTTTTCCCCATTAACGCCTGTCTTCGCAGCCATTTTTAACAATCAAAAAAAAAAGCTTCGTTCCCCCAATCACCCCAAACTGACTTCGTTCATCGAAGTTTTCCGAAAATTTTAAAAAGAATTTTCCCCTTCATTACAATCAATTCGCCCATCCTAATAGTGATCCATTCTGTACTCAAAGGACATCACTTTCCCAAGGGAAAGGGGTCAAATAGGTAGACACAAGCCTCAAAATCTTGCATACTTTTGGGTCCTGGATTTAAATGTCTGTATAAGTATTGTACTGACTCACTTGCAAAAAAGTGGCAACCATGAAGCGGCAAATTTTAAGGGGAAAATCACATGGTCCCATCAGAGATTATGGTAAGAGGGGCATAAGTCCCCGGGCCCCTCTATCTTCCCTTTCAGGTACATAACAACTTGCATTGCATGATAAGGTTGTAGAAGCGTTGTTCGCCATTTCTACAAAGTGTCCCAGGAACCGTTTTTTTAACAGGACAATTCCGGCCATACGTTTTTCTTTTTTTTTTTCATTATGAGTAGCTTTCATGGGCCCAAAGAGCTACCAGACCTGCAACATCTCTGGGGTTTGTCTCCTGTTTAACACATCTGGGACATTTTTGGTAAGAATTTCAAAATGAGTTGCCAACGCCAAAAATGAGATCTGCTTTAAGGCATGTAGGTTTGGTAAAACATGTTCATTAAAAACCCTTCGGCAGCCAAGACAAAAGATGCATGTAATTTTTTTCATGTGGCATCAACTAAATACTAAAAAATTTGAAAATTTTGAAATTTTCTTTTATTAATTTGATATATTTTACATGTTTTTTCGGTCCTTTTGGGTTTCAATAATTCCAAGACTTTATCTTTTTGTGGTTTCTTAATGTTGAAGAGTGTATATATGGCTGTCGCAAGTGGGACCCCAACCCCGACGCCAGGTGTAGGCACCTCGTTCCCGGGGCCCTTAATCACCTCTCTGCGTTCCTGCTTCCCTGACTCTCTGTGCCGACCAGTGTGGGTTTTAAAAGGGGCCCCTCCAGGGAATTGGGGAATTGCCGGTGCTGACCCTAAATATTTGGCCTTTCCTTTCCGCCTTGCTGGATCTTTTTGTGCCTATGCTGATAGAGAAAAGGTTTTATGTGTCCTGTCTTACCATGTACCAGACCCCTTGGCTCTGACCTCATTTTTCCCGCTACCTGCTTGACCTCATTCCTGTCCCCGACTACGAGATTGCCCCCTGGTTCTGGCCAGGTGCACCCAGCTGCCACCCCGGGAAGAAAGTCGGTCAGGCGTGCGCCCGGGAGCCCAAG